>JAMQGT020005169.1:0-51714 GCA_024447675.2 Pterophyllum scalare
AGAGAAAAAATGAGCACTGACAAACAACAGGCAGAATATTAAGTGGGTTGTTAAGTCCACTGCACTCAGATCAGACGTGCAGAAAGGTACATGGAGACAGCGATAAATGCTTTGAGAATGAAATAGTGCTCCTTTTTAAAGCATTTATTTCAGTCCATTTCATTCCATTAAGAAAAGGGTCTCCCAGCCCTATTTATTTGTGAGATAAAGGATAGAAATAGTTTCTTTTTCACAGTAGACCTGGAGGTCACGGTTATGCTATCCACTCTAACTATAAATTACATAAAGTGTTTATTGAGCCAAGTACACATTTTTAATCATAGAGGCATTTATATCCTTATTTCTTATGGTTTACTGAACTGAAATCTAAGTTGTTTTTTTTATAGCATATTTATGGTAAAAAAAAAAAACAATGGTCCTATTGTAGAACCCTGTGGAACTCCATAAGTAACTTTTGTGTACATGGAAGACTGTTTACTTGAACAAACTGGAATTTATCTGATGAATATGAAATAATGAGTGGAGAAATGGTGATTAAAAGAAAATAAATGTTTAAAAAAGTTGAAGTTGTTGAAGTACATTCATGTATGAACACTTTGAACTTGGGCCACATGTCTCACAACTCGCCAAATAATGCTGCTTGATCAGGGCCTCTTGGCGTCACTTTTGAACAAACTGGGTACCCACTTAGCAGCATTTTTAAATGTGCAGATTTGTCTGACAGGCTTCAGTAGCAGTATCTGAATTAGGCAACAATGACCCTGTAAACAAATGCACTCAGCTGGTATCATCACTGTTGCAGGACTTGTCCGGTAATTCATGCTTTAAATTTGTTACAACAAGGGGTCCTGACAAAGGATCAGTTGGAAGTCCGAATGTGTTAATCTTCTATAATAGACCTACTGAAGTACATTAATTTAAGTAACACAACAGGACCACTTTACACTTGCCGGAGGCCGCCTGATTTCTTACTCTGTTTATCGTATTCTTACAACCTCATAACTCATGTTCCGGCATTTTAGCTGCTAGTTGCTGTAGGCCACAACACCATGCACCTCTTCAATTAATTTTCTTATGTTCCCTCGACTCTCATCAGATATCCACTGCTAAATATATACAATGTTTAATTTAGCTTGGGTGTTGAGCTCTGGCAACCAGATGAACATAGACTTGGATACTCAACACAGAGTTTGACTTTGCCAGCAAGTGTTTTCAGCAGTTTAGAGATAAATGACAAAAGAAATATTATGCTGGGGGAATAATGTGTTGCTGGCTGGAAATGTGCTTTAACTGCTGTAAGAATAATTACTGTACTTTTATACTCAAACTGTATCTCCTAGAAACAGCAAATTAACAGTTGATCTGAAACACGGGGACTCCAAAAACATGACAGAACAGTCGGCTGTAACTGGCTGTTTTTAAGAACATATACCAAAAGAGATAAAACTCTAAAAGAGAGGGGAGAGACAGTTGTGTTACTCATGGGAAACCAACTATCCACTGTTAGCACACTGGCAGTAAAAATTAATAAGACCAAAGGGTCGGCACAGCGGCTCATCTGCCTCCACCTCACACTATCATTTGCATCATCTTCTGTCACACCAACCCTTGGCATTGTTCTCCTTCACTGCATCCAAACCTTCCCTGTGGTCTTCCTCTTTTCTTCCTGCCTGGCAGCTCTTTTGCTGCCTCTGAGCATGCCTGTCCCCTCTCCTGTGCCCAACAGTACCATAGTTTCTACCAGCACCCATTTTTATACCATAAAAAGCAAAATGAGCAATAATATTATTATTATAAATAGGTAAATAAGGCTGAAATTAAGTGTATTAAAATGCATTCTAAAATAAGCCCTCCCTGTAGATAAAGTGGTTTTAAACATTTGCTGCTATCAGCTTTAATAATACTAAAGCCATATCTCACATTCTGTACCATGCACTAGCTGGACATTTCTCTCTCTCTTTTTTTTTTAACCTGCACTAAAAGTTATGGCACACACATTTTATCCTAATGATTAAAAAGTAAAATAGCTGTTATATTTGAGAAGAGAACAAATGTTACACCATTAATACAACTGATCATTAAAAAGCACAGATCACACTTATACACTCTATGGACACTACAATAGTTGCACCTTGCTCGGTACTGCGTTGGATCCTCTCTTGCCTTGTTATGGAAGCAGCCATCAGATGATGGTTACACTGTGGTCATGAAGGGATGGACATGGTTGGCAACAATACTCAGGCGGGCTGTGGTATTTAAATGATGCTCAATTGGTACTAAGAGGCCAAAAGTGTGCCACGAAAATGTCCCCCACACGTGAGTGGCTGATTAGATATTTGCATTAACGAGCAACTGAACAGTCTAATGAAGTGGCCAGTGAGTGATTATGCAAGTAGCTTCTTCTCTTACTCAGGACTGTAATCTGATCTGATATCTGAAAGCTAATGAGCGCTTCACGTTAAGCTTTTGTATGTTGCTAAAGCTGCTGAGCTGGTTCTTGTTTATGTGGCTCCTGTCCCGTAAAGATGCCTATTATAATGTAAAAAAAAAGGACAGAAAGTGGCTTGATATGTTCTTGATATGATATTGTTCCTTGTGTTTCTCAGCAGTCAGCATATGGAAATGATTACAAAACTAATTAATTTACCCACTACTACTACTACCACTTTTACTATTTTCATTTTTTATTAATTAAAATATTATAATAAAAATAAATATATTGCAGCCTGCTGGTGTGAGGTGCACCATGGGGCCAACATACAGTATTGGTATAGCAAAGTTATACCAAAGTAGCAGACTGCAGCCAGTCACAGCGACAGGTGGCATGTGTCATCATCAGCCCAGGACCCTCAGTGTTTCCATTGCTTTATATGGTGGAATGAGAACATCAAAGAGTGCAGCCAGAAATCGAGGAGTGAGGGGGCTGAGTAGTGGGCTGTGAGAATGAAGATAAAATGAGGATAAAATAAAAATTCCCAGTGACAAGAAGCAGGAGAGAAGAGAAACACATAGCAGCAGAGTGAGATAGACTCAGAAAGAAGCAAGAAGGGAAGAGGAGAAATAATTCAGCGGCATGACTCTTTAAGCTTTTTGAGAGGTATAACTCGGAGTTTCCCTACTAAGGAAGAAGCTTGAGAGGAAACATTGTCTTTTAGTAGATAACAACATAACAACAACATGATACCACTTATCACCTAACAAAGTTGTAAAGTTTGAGAACTCTAAGATAAATTTAAAAACGGGAGACAAACAGTTTGGAATCAGTTCAGCGAAATATTTTAAAGTTGTATATGAGCAACTTTAGGCAGCATCAATGTAGCACAGGGATAGTGATATAGAATCTTTAGATACTTTGGGTGTTCGTTTGCTCTCTGTTTATTCTTCACATTAATTTGGCTAACCTGGAGCTTTGAGTAAAGCCTGTTTTGCTCTTCTTGCTTGACCAGACTTCATGTCAAGAGTGTAAGTCAGTCTAGAATTCATTAATTAACTCAGTGGGTACCCTGAACCATATACCAAAGTGTACCTTATAAGTTAAACAAATCTGAAAGTGCCCCAAACTATTTCTGTTAATATCCACCAGGGGGCGACTCCCCTAGTTACAAAAAGAGTTCTAGCTACGTAGAAGTCTGCCCTTCATCTCCACTGACATGCTACCCCAGCAAACATATTCCTGTCTCAGATGCCCATTTTATGTCTTGTTTAATAAAACATGTTCATTTTGCAAATTATTTTTCACATTTGAGTCCAAAAGGGCAACAAAGCAGAGTGTGTTTTATTACTGATAAGTTGCTTTCTTATGAGTATGAGTATGCAGTTATCCTCAGATACTCAGTGCCTAACACCTGTCACTAGTCACATTTCAAAACACAAAATCTTCATTCTCAGGCCGAGGCATCAAGACAGAATTTCACTGACCAGTTGCTGACGTCCATCTTTTATATACAGTCTGTGGCTAGTACAACATTAGCATTAGTGATAGGAGCAATGTCAAAGACTACATCTGGATCCAGGCTGCCTAGAGTTACCCTGTGAAGACCTGACAATGAGTTTAGTTTGTTTTAAGATCCGGTCATGGTAAAAATGTGATTTCCCAAGGAATGAATACATTAAACTTGTTACTGTGGAAATAGTTCAGATGAAACATGGCCTCATTTTCAATATTTGACTGCCTGTCATGCTCTCACATGTTACTCATCCCCACTGTCCTGAATCCCTGACCTATTTTGGTATTGCAGTGTTAGCATCTTCTTTTCTGGGAATCTTCAGATGGGTTGGGTGTGTGTGTGTGTGTGTGTGTGTGTGTGTGTGTGTGTGTGTGTGTGTGTGTGTGTGTGTCCCTGTCAGAGTCAGCATTTTGCTTGAACTGTGTGAAGGGGTTTGTGTATATGAACATCAGATAGTGGCAGAAACACACTGTCATACTGCCCAGATGTAGGTGAGTAAAGTGCCTACAACTATAATCTTTTATCCAGTGTTAACTGACAACAGATCAGCTATTTCAAAAATGCAAAATGTCCGCATTATTCACTTCTCTGTGACATTAAGAGATTTAAATTATTAGTGACTGCCCAATGAACATTTAATTGAATAGATCTAAAACTGTTGTCGTTGGCAAGGAGTGTGTTACAGCTATGTTGTGCCCCCGTTTTGATTAGATTATTGTATTTGTTGATTTTTGTAAGCAGGGATACTCATGCTCACAGTATGAGGATGTAAACAAGTGTACACAGCCTGAAAGATAATATTTCACTCTTGTAAACACACCCTTTAACACGGTGATTGTGAGCTCAGACTGCCAGTAAACCTCTTCAGAATTGTGACTGCAGATGTAAACAATAGTATTTTTGTTTAGAGTTGCATTAAAATAGCATTCTGGTGGAAACGTTTGTAAGTGGAGATCGCTAAAGCCCGATCAGATTTCATGTCATTGTTTGTATTTTTCCTAAGCTACTTCCTGCTAAACAGATATCAAAGAAGAGAACCTGATTTTAATTCCAGCGATTTAAAACTATCAGTCATTAAGTCAGTCACAGTAATTACAGTCAGAGCCAGAGTTGAGCACATATTTTCCTTTCCATTCATCATTTCCCTTTTTCCTTTACTGTTTTTCTTCTAGGCCTGTCATCCTCCTCATGGACCCCCTTTGGACCCCCTTTGGTCCGCAGAGCTGTATTCCTTCAGAGATTTTAATAAATATTAACATGAGAGCATCATCCAGTTTGTCAGCTGCACATCCGTGACGTGAATCTCCTTTTTTCACCACATCCCAAAGGTGTTCTACTGAATTGAGATCTACTGACTGTGGAGGCCATTTGAGTACAGTGAACTCGCTGTCATGTTCAAGAAGCAGTCTGGCCATTTTCCTTTGACTTCTGGCATCAGCAAGGTCTTTTTCCCCCAGAGAACTGCAGCTCACTGGATGTTTCCTCTTTTTCAGACTGTTCTCTGTAAACCCTAGAGATGTTTGTGTAGGAAAATTCCAGTAAATCAGCAGTTTCAGAAATACTCAGGCCGGCTCACTGAGCATCAACAACTATGCCATGTTCAAAGCCACTTAAATCACCTTACTCTGATGCTCAGTTTGAGCTTCAGCAGGTTGTCTTGACCATGTCCATCCATCCATCCATCCATCCATCCATCCATCCATTCCATGATTGGCTATTTGCATGTATCTAATAAAGCATCTGAAAGATGTATTTCATGGAACATTAAATTTACCTTGAAACTGCTTTGTCTCATTTTTCCATTATTTTTTAACATGCTATCCAATTTAATTCATGAGAGTGAAGCAGGAGCGGATGTATCTGTTCTTGTTAGGTCTAGGCACTTAACTCGCCTCCATATTTGCAGTAGGAAATTGAATCTGATTAGGAAATGGTTTTGTGTGTGTATGGGTTTCACTATTGCTCTGAGCCAATGGCTGTGCATGGGCTGGGTTAATTGAAGACAAGTGTATCTGATTGTGCTTCTACATTGCAAACACTGTAACATTTTCTTGTTTCTTTGTACAGGCTAGGGCCTATTGCATGGAGCGGCCTGAAGGCAGAGTTGGCTTACTGAGGCTGGGGTGACTGCCAGCCTGCTCCACACAGGGTGTTGGGTCTGGGAGGACAACCACTGATCTCTGTTGAAGCTGTCAGTGTGCTAGAGAGTATAGCTGACCTATGGAAACCCATACCATGAAGCTACCGGCGCACAGTGTTTGTGCTGGTGTTAATGCCAGAGGAAGTTCAAAACTCTGCAGTTATATAGTCAGAGCATTCAAAACTTTTACATGCTATGCGCCTCAACACTTGGCAACTTTACATGGTCTCCCACTCTGTGGCTGAGTTGCTATGGTTCCTAAACACTTCTACATTGCAATAATACCACTCACAGGTGATTGTGGAATATCTGGGAGGGAAGAAATTTCACCAACTGACTTGTTGCAATGGTGACATCCAATTACACTCAAACTCAGTGAGCTCTTTAGGTGGAAAATATCTTCGGCTTTGCTTTTACAGTACTGGAGGCCAATGAAATAGAATAACTATAAGGTAAGGAAATGTATTTCTGATAATTATATGGCCTAATATGATTACTTATTTAGAAGCAAAGTTATGTCATCCAAGCCTTTATGTCATTAAGACATGCCCGTACACTATTAACCCAGATATTAATTGTAATTAAACTTTTTAGTGATCATTATTTTTTCATGTTTGGTAAAAATGTTGTCCCATTACTAAATCAAATTAGTTAACTGTACTTCTCTACTAAAATATAGAGTGTAATGAACTTGTTAAGCAGAGATTACTAAAGATATTATGTTTTTGAATTGAAGGGGCGGGGCATATTCAGACTCAGTCCTGCTGCAACATGCACCCCGGCAAGTTCAACGGCTCCAGACTGGTAATCTGCATTATCTAATGCAGTTCAATGCAACAGCGCTGCCACAACTTTAATTTCTTAAAAAAGTTTGGAATGTTCAGTTTGCAATGTTATATGAGACATCAATGTCCATCCACTTGTACTCTACAGGACAAGATTTAGAAGTGTACGCTCAGGGCTCAGTAGTAATACTTAGTTTATATAACACAGTTAAAGGAAAATTCAGCACTTTTCAACTGGAAATGTCCACTTTGTGTTGACGGTAAATGTAGTCATTTGAAGCAGTAAATTCAAAATAACATAATTAGTCCTTCCTCAACAGCAACATCACCACTTATTTTGCAGCATAGGTTTTCTCAGTCAATAGCAGCACAGGAATTTATCGCTTCACTTGGTTACATTTACCAACAACACAGACTGTACATTTACATAAAACATGCAAAATCTTCCCTTAAACATAGCTGATCTGTTCTTTTTCAAGTTGGAGATTGTGTCCAATTTTAAGGTGTCCAGTTTTTCACAAGGATGCAAATATTTTTGTTGAATGTTACTGCATTTGTATTCCTTCTCTAAGCATGTTAGAATTTATTTCAAGCACTTATACCTATTTTCCTTGCCTTTTGGATGGCAAGCTTTTTTTTTTTGAATGGCTACTGTTTTGATACATTTTTTTGTACTTGTGATATGCTTGATGACAAACTACAGTTAAAATTATCTTTGCATAAATATTCTGTGAAAAATAAAATATAGTGGAATATTGAAATGTATTTGATTTATTCTCCTTACAATTTAGTGTTGCATTCAAAACAACTTGAACATCAAAAGGGTAATTAATTACATCAGAACAAATGTTATTACTTATATTAACAACACAGCTCGAGGTGGCTGTAGCTCAGGAGGTAGAGCAAGTCATCTACCAATCAGAAGGTTGGTGGTTGGTTGGTTTTAATTTCTTAAAAAAGTTTGGAATGTTCAGTTTGCAATGTTATAAGAGACATCAATGTCCAACCACTTGTACTCTACAGGACAAGATTTAGAAGTGTACGCTCAGGGCTCAGTAGTAATACTTAGTTTATATAACACAGTTTCTGACGATTCTGGTACTGCTCTGATACAAGATACTGAACCCCAAGTTGCTCTCCAACACAAGCGTTGGGTTATCAATATTAGAAAATAAAAAGCACTTAGCATAGTTACACATGGAAGGGATAGTGTGAATGGGTAAATGTAAACGTATTGTATGAGTGCTCAGTCAGAGTAGAAAACTGCAGTCTGTCATCATGACAAGTAAAATACCAACAATGATAAGAGAAAATACACTTGATTGTTCTATAAAACTGATTCTGAATTATTTCAACACTTTAATGGTCAAAATCGCAGAATTTACGCATTACCTGCTCTAACACATGGAAGGAATGCGAATTGAGGCATTGCAGTGCTGTGTCACATGCAATAAATGAAGCAGGCGGTTGGCGCATGCCCACTCCTGTCTCTCGCTAATATACATGTTTGATTACACATGTTGATGTTCCACAGTCGAATATACTGAATGAATGTGTGTGACACGTTTATTATTTGTAATCGGTCATAAATGCACGGTAAAAATACACAGGGGAGGCAGGAAGTACCGTGCCACACCGATAGGGGGTAGTGCTGCAACAGTGCTGTCCCAGCAGCAGGATAGGCGCATTGACTTCTTTAAATAAAGGTAAGATAAGAAATGTTTTTTTTTATTTATTTAAAAAGAGAGCAAACCCCCCCCCCCCCCCCAGAAAAAGTAGTTTAACCTTACATTAAATATTTTGTTTTTCTTGCCATCATTGTTGAACAGCATGGAGTTGATTAAAGCATAAATAATCATTACCATAATTAAAATTGAAATATAAGCTTCTATTTTGGGTTCATATATGTGAAAATCCGACTCCAGATGAGTCAGTGCCTCACTGTCACAAACCTCATCGCATGTCACTGGAAAAGCGCTATATAAGAACTAGTCCATTTACCAAAATATAAATAGCTTTAAATGTTAAATTGCTTATTTGTTTTACATGAAAGTTTAGCTTAAAATAGTAATTTTATATAACTCACTCTTAACCAAAATTAGTTGAGTTTACTAGAAAATTGTAAACTATCACATAAAAAGGAAGAAATTTATATGAGCTAATCAATTTTAGTAAAGACTACTAAACATGTTTGATACATTGTACTAAGGTTCTAAGTTAACACAACTAAACATGTTTAGTTTCATCTTTGTGTAAAAACTAGAATGGTTTAAGGCAATGGATTTCCACGTGATTTTCTAGTAAACTCATCTAATTCGGGTTGAGAGTGTAGCTTAACCAACTGATTTGTCTCATCTGACTCTGTAGATATCAATGTTTATGTAGTAATTTCCTTTAATATAGCCTAAGGAAGCATGTATAATGTGAAAACCATTGGTCCTAGCACAGAACCCTGTTGAACTCCATGACTCACTTTTGTGTGTGAAAGACTCATCGTTTAATATGAAAAATATTTGCCATTCCTTTCAGCCTAATGATACCTTCCAATCTATGTAATAAAATGCTGTCAAATAAAACACTGAGATCTAGCAGGACAAATAAAGAGACAAATTGTCTCAGGAGAAGAAGATTGCTGGTGACTGGTTCTGGGCTATGTTATACTCTGAAAATTTTCAAACAAATCAGAATAAATTTAACTGGCTGCAACAGCCTTTTCAAGTATTTTACAGATAGAGGGAAAGTTGGATATCGAATAGATCTACAACTGGCTGAAACACCGGGATCAGCTGTGGGATTTTTTAATAAGAGGTTTAATAACTGCAAACTCAAATCTCTGTGGTGATTGATCAGATTTAACATGAAAGTGGTAATTCGGGTTAAAAAAAAAATCACTGAGCATTCCAGTTGGTCAAGTGAGCTCAGAGAAATCTTGAGTAGTCTAAATATAAATCAGGTCTTATGGCCGTTTCTAAAGCTGCTGTCATCCCTTCATTCCAAAACGGTCACAGCTTTGGGATGAAGGGATGACTTGTCTTCTGTCAAAGTTTTATTTGTAGAAGAGGTTATTTAGTCAATACTAGTAAGGAATGCAAAGTTGAGCAGAGCTCTGACTCATTGTCAGCCTGGCTTTAGTGCTTAAAAGAAATCTGGGGTTGTTCCCATTTTCCACTAACATTTATGAATAATATGTGGGTTCAGCTTTACAGAGGGCTTTTTTATGCCTCCATGCTTGCAGCAGCAACAACTAGAGGCACTATGATCTGGTGACTGTGATATATTAGGGACACCTTGAGGGGATTTCTTCAAAAACATTCACTTGGACTGAGTATGACCTTTTTAAATTTAGGTTGTTAAATGTTAATATTCCATCTTACTGTGACCTTACAAAATATATTTTTGGCCATAACCCAAGCATTATGTGCTAATTATACCTCCAAATGTCTAATAGCAGACACTCAGATGATAGAGTGTCTTGTTTTTGGTTCTGTTGGAGCAGTTTTCATTAGTTCCTTATGAATAGCTCCATTTTCCACAGCAGATGCTTCTTCGTTTTTTAAATTTTGTGGTGGCTTTTAATATGTCACTTTTGAGTTCTGCAACATCACAGAATGGAAAACAAACACATAAAAACAGTAATATACACAAATATATGAAGCATTTTCATACACGTCACAGTTCAGAAAATATTCCAAAACAATCAATTCCAAACAAAAACACACATAATACAAAAATGCAATACGAATGCAGAAATGTTGGAGGTTTTATGCAACACAAATCAGAAATAAACAGTCCCCACTCCAGGCAATCTCACCACTCTTTGGAAACCTATAACCATTGTTCTGTCAGCCAGAGACAACATTTGCTTTCAGATGGATTGATTCCCTCTCTGGCTCTGTTCTTAAAGCAGAGTCTAATCAGCCTGTTACCTCTGTTTACACTGTTTCCTCTGTTTTGTTTTCCCCTTTCGCTTCTTTACTAAAAGCATTTCAGCTGAGGAGTCTATTCCAAAACAATACATGTTTGAAAATGAATCTTCATCATCTCATTTTAATTTGGTCGCATTATGAGAGGCTAACCAGTCAAAGTAAATAACGGTACTTTCCCCTCAAATGGAAATATAATTTTAACTTCACCCTCAGTCCAAAGATGCAACTTTACCCTATGGCCTCAATGAAAGGAGTCTCACTCTTAATGCTTTTACCAAAGCAAGTGTAGAACTTTTTGATCTTGGCAGCTCTTCCGCAGTATGTCTTCATTTACACCCTCTCTTCTCGCACCATCCTCCTCCTCCTCATGTTTTGTTTTGCTTACTTTGAATACTCAGTTGCCATTCTGATTTTTCCTCAAATATAACAGGTGCCACAATTAATCAGAAATGTGTTTCATGGAATGTTGAATTTGTCATTTTGCCTTGAGCTGCTTTGTCTTATTTTTTTCCATTTTGTAACAAAGTATCCAATTTTATGTCACGAGAGTGAAGCAGAAGGCGATGCGTACGGCATGTGCGTTTATCAGATCCAAGATGGCAGATGTTCAGCAGCGATGGATACAGTTGAAGGGGGCCTCATTTGGCTCCTTACACCAACATGTGTGCTGGATATAAAACAAGTGACGTGAGCTGCGTTCTAGTCGCAGGCCAAGACGATTTGCATAACTGGAACAAAGATTTATCTTTGCCAGTGACCTCTGAGAGTGACTAGCTGCTGCAGATCTAGGAAACAGCATGTGATCTCTCCACTAAATCTTCTCATTAACCGCTAAAATAGCTCCAATCTGTCATTCTTCAAACATGTTCAAACTTCCCAGATCCTCAAAATCTGTGAATCTATGGAACATCATTGCCATGTCTTAAAGCCAAACATTTGTGTCAGTGCTGTCTCTAATGACTGCTTTAGGTTTCATTTCTGGAGAAAAATGAATACTTATTCAGAATAATCATAACTCATAACACAGTAACAGATTTAAAGACAACACACTTATCAACAGATCTGGATGTTGCAATAAATGGAAATAAAAGAGGACACCTTAATCACATCAAAGCTAATCAATTTGAGACAAACTGAGCTCAAAGTTGAGGTAGATCACATTTTTTCATCCATACATCCATCCATCTGTCCCTCCATTCATTTTCTTTCACCTTTTCTTTTCAATTTAGGGTCAAGAGCCCACAGTCATATATCAGCAGCCTGTGCTTCAAGGGGTTTCCAGTGAGCTCTGTTTTTTAGGCTTCAGAAAATCAGCCAGTGGCAGATTAGATCAGATCAAAAGGGCTATAAAGTGGTATAAAGAGCAGTCCACATAGGAGGAAAGATGTGCTATAATAAGCAGAGGACTTTCACCTGGAAAGATGTAAAATCTTTTGTGAAAAGTCAGCATAGTTTTAGTGCATATGAGAGGCGGATATGTTTACTGGGTGGGGCTTAGAACAGAGATGGCAGAGGGACTGGGAGAAAGCTGTTTGTTTTTTGTTTAGTTGCTTTTCAGATTTTTGCACACTGCATCTTTAGGTAGGAAAACAACATGTCCATGTAGTATTGTTATTGTCTGTTAAGTATACACCCCAAATAAGACTGATTTGGTACAGGACAGATTATCATAATTATACATAACACTTTGTCTATTATGTGGACCTATAAAAAAGGGAGAAATACAGTTGTTTGGAGCAGAGCCCACACTTGGAATCCATTTTTCTCATTATTGGGGGGAATTTTCCTGTATTTTCAATCCATTGCAAAACCCACTGACCCAAATCTCTCATTCATGATATAAACAAAACTGTCCTGACTTCACTGATTATAATATATTATACACATAACATTGAACTGAACATGTCTAGTAGTAAACATAAAGTCTTGATTTCCTTAAGAAAACAGGAAATAGGTGCAGCAGTTTATTAAAACATGTGCAAACATGCATGGAAATACAATCTATAAGGCAAAAACAGAGTCTGTACAATTATAATGAACTTGAAAGTCAATATTTGGTGTGACCACCTTTATTCTTCAACACAGCCTGAACTCTCTGAGGCAGCCTTCTTGTCATTTCTTTAAGCAGTCTTCAGGAACAGTTCTCCTGGCTTCTTGAAGGGCATTCAAAGCTCTTCTTTGGCTGTTGGTTGCCGTTTGTTCTGTTCTTTGTCTCTGATGATCCCACACTGCTTCAGTAATGTTGAGGATCAGACTCTGGGGAGGCCAATCTGTAACTGATAGCGCTCCATTCTGTGTGTTCTTCTATCCAGGTCTGCTTTTACCACACTGGCAGTGTGTTTGGGATGACTGTCAATGCTGAAAAATGAAACTGTTTCCAATCAGACAGTTTCCCAATGGTATCGCATGGTGGATCAAAATCTGATGGTACTTTTCTGTGTTCATCCATCTGCTTCTGCTGTTCTGGGTCGCAGGGGGGCTGGAACCTATCCTAGCTGTCATAGGGCAAGAGGCAGGGTACGCCCTGTACAGGACACCAGCCTGTTGCAGGGCTAACACAGAGAGACAGACGACAATCCACACTCACATTCACACCTATGGGCAATTTAGAGTGAACAATTAACCTAACCCCAGTAACTGCATGTCTTTGGACTGTGGGAGGAAACCCACGCAGACATGGGGAGAACATGCAAACTTCACACAGTGAGGGGCCCGGGCCAAGGTGGACCTCCTAGATGTCCTTCTAGCTGTGAGGCAGCAGTGTTAACCACCACACTACTGTGGTGCCACAAGATCTCCAACACCACTGGCTGAAATCCAGCCCCAAACCACGACAGATGGTTATAGACACTCACTGTTGTACCTCTCTCCTGACCTACTGTCACTGATTTTCAGTCCAGCTCTTGTGTAATGTGACATACCCCAGCCTTTTCTCCCTGTCTCCCTTTTTAAGAATGCCTTCTTGACAGCCACCCTTCCACTGAGACCATTTCTGATGAGGCTTCAGTGAACAGTAAACGGATGAACTGAAGGGCCAGAAGCATCCAGCAGGTCTCATCAAGTTTTTGCTGGATTTTTTTTATTCCTGTTTCTTAAGAACATGACTTTCAAATACTGTTCATCTACTTGAGATAGTTTTTTTTAGGCCTGCCACTTCTTTTGTCCTGTACTTGGAACATTGAAAGACCTACAGAAAGCCTGGAGAACTATTGCTCAAGACCACTTTAAAAATTACCAAAAAAAAAAGTCTGACTACTTGGAAAGAAAATATAAAGAAATGAAATATGAAGAATATATAGAAATTCTTGTGTGCTTTAGTACATTCTGGCTGCACATGGATGAACGGACCTTAAAGTTTTTCGTTACTGAGTGTATACTGCATAGCTGTCATTGCTGTTAGTACCTACAAAATAACATTTAGACTTTCAGATTTAAGGTGAGTTTTAACTTTTTTATATAATTTGTCAAGATTCATATTTGGGAAACACACAAACACACACACACACGTTTCCACTAATTTAGTAGACATTACATTGACTTACATCAATTACATTAATTGACTTAACCTATACTTAACCTTTATCCCAGCCTTAGCCTGGTGCTAACCTTAAACAAAGTCTTCACACTAAAATTTTACAAGGACAGATTTATGTGCCTACAAAATAAGTATTGCGAGTGATAAGCCTCCTGATAATCTGAACTGTGTCCCAGCAAACAGGCTGCTGAATGACAGCTGGTGAACTCTGCCTCCCCCAACAACTGCTGGGCTGTGAGCCAATAGAAAAGCGAAAAGCAGAAAGTGGGTCAGCATGGTAGATTATGCTCCCATCAGTGATGGATATATGCCTGAATATTAGTTTTCCTTCTCTTATTGTTCAGCTTGTCATATAAACCAAATTGGGCCAAAGCCTCTCAGGGCCACTAAATGGTGATTATATTAATCAGATTTGAATGTATTTTTTGTATATTGTAAAACAAATCCCTCTGAGGGATTTAACAAACTCCCAAAAACTTAAAATTGTTCCTTTTATTGTGGTAGCTGCTAAATATGTCCTCTGATAATAAAGTGCTTTCACTGTTATTGAAGCACAGTGTAAATATATGCTTAGACTGGGAAAGCTGTAAGAAAGTAATAAATCAATATACTGATATGCACTGACATTTTGATAAATAAAACTATTAACATTACATTATGAGATGTAAACAGTAGACGCTCAAAGAGTTCTGATAAGATAAGCATGTTACTGCAATAAACTAAACTCTGTTGTCTATTTTGCCACTAAAAATACTGAACAACTACAAAAACAAATCAGTCCGTATTTTCTTTCCCCACTGGCACACTGTATGTAACATTTTCTCAAGTATTGCACAGAGTGAGTCTCAGTTTTTTTTGTTTTCCTCTTAATTTACTTTTGTTATTGACCTAACCTTTTCGGTCATCATTTGATTAATTCAGTTATGTAAGAACAAGAATAACTTTATTGATCCCAGAGGGAAATTCATATGTCTGACAGCTCATCAGCCTGATGAGATACAGAAATGATTTTCTGTATTGCTGTTGGTTTTTTTTGTTCCATAAAGATGTTATAGAGTGAGTGAGTTGTTCAGGATGGCTTGTCATATGTTTAGTGTGCATTTTTCCACCACCTCTCCCAGTGTGTCCATTCTGGCTTCCATTACAGAGCCAGCTTTCCTCACCAGTTTGTCCAGTCTCTTTGTTTCTGCCTCCCCAGCAGACTGTAGCAGAGAACAGCACAGTTGCCACCACAGACTGATGGAATAGCTTCAGCATTTTACTGCAAATGTTAAGAGATCTTAGTTTTCTTAACAAAAAGAGAAGCTCTGCCCCTTTTTGCATAGTTCATCTATATTCAAGGGCCAGTCTAGTTTGCTATCTACGTGCAAACCTAGATATTTATATTTTGTTACCTCCTCTATGTCCGCCGCACAAACTTTTACAGGCTGGAGAGCGGGCCTTAATCTCCGGAAAGCTACTATCATTTCCTTTGTCTTAGGTGTGTTCAGTATGAGGTGATTTTTGTGATTCCAGTCGCCATCGTCAGCCAAGTATTTCTGGATGTGACAGGACTCAGAATAGTATTTGAAGTCTGCTGTTTACAGTGTGAAAAGCAATGGAGCGAGGACAGTCCCCTGTGGAGCACCCATGCTGCTCATTAATGTCCCAGAAACACAGTTCCCCAACCTGTGTCATGTGATTAGGTAACAAAATGATCTGGATAAGAGAAAGGGGATACTAATACAATAATAATATGTGCTGCTCTTATACTGATTAAAGGTGCAGTTTTGACAGTGGACTCCCCCCTTATACACCTCACAGTGGTTTGGCCCACTGCTGATGATTCACTAATTTCTTTACTTTGTAAATGTGAACTTAAAAACAATGGATGCGGGACACTACAACATATAGTTATAGGGAGTTGTTATTATTACAGCCTTGTCTCATAATGCAGGCATGTTTGTGGATGCAGGAGGTCTGTTCACAATTAAAACCATTATAACAGAAGATTTTTTTAAAAAAACCTGGAAACGCTCCTGAAAATGTGTGGTTAGATTTAGAAAATGAATTGTGGTTGTGCTTACAACAAACATTCTACAATGTTAAACACACACTAAAGGCAAATTTCCACCACAACACCCAGGGTCCTGATTTTTGTTGAGTAATGACTTGGGAGTGAGACCAAGCACTAAGAAAATCATGTTTTCAGGATACTAACAACAACCAGTGTATACTGATCAGGCTCAGCAGCTTTTAAGTATAATGACTGGTGTTATGGATGGACCCCACAATGGACTGACAAATAGATTTGGTTACACAATCATCTTCCCCTTTGTGCTGCCATGATACCAAACACTGACTATTGTTACACAACCATGATGTAATCTATACTGATTACTACAAATGCTGGAGACCTTATGAGTTTTGTGGAGTTGTACGCAGTGCAGTTATGTATGTAATGTACGATTGAGCTGGAGCTGTCTAGTGTGTTACATGGCGTATGGTATTTACACTGTACCAGAGGCAACATTTAGGTAGCGACAGCATGCCGGATTGGCTCCACTGTTGACAAAATCCTGGCGGAAGATCAGTGTGTTAATTGTAGATAACGAAAAACAGGCAAGTCTATGATTAACTTTCCTGTGTGTGATACTCATGGGAGGACAATGGACAGTGATGCAAAGTTCACAAGGGTACAGAAGCTCCTGCCGGGCACAGAAAGCTGAAAGATGCAGCGAACAGAAGAGTGAGGACGTCAAACTTAAGACTGGAGAGAAAATCGCAGTGTTGGATGGGATTTTGGTCCTCATTAAAAATGAGTCACTGTATAACATGCAGGAGGTCTGAAAAGTGAATAAATACAGTATAGTTCTATTTTCTTTGACTCTGATTATAAATAAAACACTCAAGTGGCAAAAAATAAAGTACTAAGGGAACAGCTTCAGTGCTTCTTGGAATCAATTCTTCCAAAATATATTTCCCTATTTGGTGTTTTGACGATGGTTGTCAGAGCACTATCTAACACCGTCGTCCTGGAAGAGACCACTTCTGTCAAGATACAAAATAAAAGGATAAAAAAGAAAACAAAATCTCAGGATTTGTACTGATTTGCAGTGACCCCTCCCTCAAGTACATCCAAACCCTGCCAGCAAAATGCAGCACAAAGGAACCACAGGATCCTCTGACATGGAGAGTAAAGCATTTCAGTTTTTTTCCTTTGATTTTTCATCCATCTGTATATACCCTTTCCGTATTCCCTTTTATAAAATTGGAAATGTTGGAAATTTGGATGCGGAGAAAGAGAAGAAACGGTGAAGTCATCATCCAGGCATCGGGTGATGCTACAAATAAGGGCTCAGTTTAGTCTGAACATAAATTTTATTTCATTATGAAGAGACGGTCTCCAAAACATCATTCCACCAGGTGCTGAATGTGATCAAACCCCGGGCTTTATTCTGCTCTTTTATCACCCCCAACGTTTTAGGTTTGAGTATTTCAAAAGGAGTTGGTGAGGTCTAACACTAATGTTGAGTGATGAAGTGTGCGTTCGGCCTAAAGGTGAGGTCAGGACTCTGTGCAAAACAGTCAAGTTCTTCCACACAGAACTGGGAAAACTTGTCTTTGAGGATCTGGCTTCATAAACAGGAGTGATGTCATGTTGAAACAAGAGAGTAACTTTTCCAAATTCATGTTGGAATCACTTATAGTAGTAAAAAAAAAATGTCTCGTAGGCTCAAACTGATTGCTTTTTGACATTTTGTTCATGGAGATTTCTGACAGTTTTTGAATATTTCACTTTATGTATCCATGTTACTATCCCTATATACACTATACTGCCAAAAGTATTCACTCCTTCACACACATATGAACCTGAGTGACATCCCATTATTAATCCATAGGGTTTAATATGATGTCGGCCCACCCGTTGCAGCTTCAACTCTTCTGGGAAGGCTTTCCACAGGTTTAGGAGTGTTTATGGGAATTTTTGACCGTTCTTCCAGAAGTGTATTTATGAGGTCAGACACTGATGTTGGAGAGAAGGCCTGGCTCACAGTCTCTGCTCTTGGATGCAGCTGCTTGACCATGGAAACCCTCTCTACGCTGATATGATTGAGTGAGTGAATACTTTTGGCAATATAGTGCATGTGCTGTCTACTTTTATAAGTTATGTTTTTCTGCTTTACTATGAACTTTTGCTCCCTTTTCAATCCAGACGATGGTCAAAACCTAATGGCTGTGGGTGATGTTGGAGATTCTCAAACTCAATTACCTGTACAAAAACACTGTTGCAAAAGTGTTGAAGAACTCCAAGAAGGTTTCAGAAGGTGCATTATGTCACCTTAAAGCCAGCTCTGAATCACTTTTTGGGAGGTATCCTGAAGCACATTCATATTTTGGCCATATCAAAGTCTGTGTGGAGTCATGCTAGGGAACTGTAAAAAGTCCTGGGTGCAGTAAACAAGAAGGCTTATGTAAGGGGGTTGTAGGTCATGAATTTAATGGCCACCTGTGGCCAGGTAATAGGATGGAAAACACACACACACGCACGCCCACACACACACACACACACACACACACACACACACACACACACACACACACACACGCACGCACGCACGCACACACACACGCACGCACACACACACACACACACACACACACACACACACACACACACACACACACACACACACACATGCTTCAACTGTACCTTACCTGACTGCCAAGTTCTCTGAGGTGATACTGCTTCCACACAAAAACACACACTCACACTCACAGCCACGCACACACACATACATACTGTGGCTGTTTCCCTCATTTGTTATATAACTTTGAAATCTGTCTATATAGTCATCACATCATTGCAAATGCAAATCGTTTGGTCCAATCTGTCATCTTATATTTCACATCATGGCCTTAATTAGCCTATTTACAGTATACAACAGAAGTGAGTACATGAGGCTGATTGTGAGACTTCACAAAGATGAAAATGTTGCAGGAAGCTCAATGATTAACTTTAAAAAAAAAACTTATTACTGCAATAAGGAAGCATAGAATGAGTCATACCACCATTCAGGCTGTCTTTCTAACATGACACCATGTACATTATGTTGTATGCACAACCTAGTGCTTTAGTGTTATCAGCTGACGTCAGAGTTTCTGTGACACATCAGACAGTCTGAAGGACACTGCATAACATCAACCTGCTATGGATGGGATAAAAGAAAAAAAAAAGTGCCTACATTTCTGTGCTGAAAACTGAAAGATTAAACTTTGATTAATTGATTGATCAATTAATATGGAGCTCATCTTCAGGTAGATTAGATACAGTAGTTCAGCTCAAGTGTGGGTCCGCATGGCCAGGATGACTGCAGTCAATGCATAATCCTGTCAGTGATAGAAGGAGGTGACAGCGGGGTGATATGGAACTGTATTCATGCAAAAGAAAAAAAATGCTGGGTAAATGACAGTTCAGTTTTCAGAAGCTTTGCACATAAAGAATAATCTGGCGTGATGGTGATACAAACTTTGCAGCTTAATCACCTAAGAATTTACATTAGAAACAGGCCAATTGTTGCTCCATCTGCCAATAATAATGATAATAAGAGTGCAAAAATCAAGACAAGTGGGAACATTTTGAAAAGTTGTTGTAAATGCCTGAATCAAACGTTTATCACATACTGGAGGAGTGAATGGAAGAAGAAGAGGAACAAAAAGAAATGAACAAATTGATTTTTTTTTTACATTTTCATCCTCAAGAACTACAGTTAGGTCTTCAGTTTCTTGTACAACCACAATGTATTTTAAATCAAGCAATAAAGATGTGATTGACGTTCAGACTTTTACTTCAAGTTTTGCATTAACTGTTAAGGAATTACAGCCGTGAATTTGTATTTTAAAGCTTTTCTGTCATTTTAAATATGAGACAAAATAGATGTCAATGCAAGTGAGCGAGGCCATCATTAGGCTGACAAACCACAACAAGCCTATCGGCAACCTGGTACATACTGTACATAATAAGAAGGAACGCACCAGCCAGCCCAGCAACACCAAAAACCCTGAAAGACCACCTAAGACAACAAAAGTACACGATGACAGAATTATTACCATGGTTACGAAAAACAGCTTCACCAGGTCAAGAATGCTCTCGAGGAGGTGGTCATCTTATTGCCAAAGTCTGCAATCAAGAGACACCTTCATGAATGGAAATGCAGAGAGCGCTTCAATGGCCAAGTCAGTCACCTGATCCCAACTCAGCAGAGCAGCTTTTCCCTTATTAACTACACAACTGAATCCAGTGAGACCCACAAACAAGCAGCAACTGAAGGATGCTGCAGTAAAGGCCTAGCAGAGCATCTCAAGGGAGGAAACAGCTTTTGGTGATGTCCTTGAGTTCTCGACTTCAGGCAGCCATTGACTGAAAAGGATTTTCATCCAAGTATCAGAAACGATCCTTATATTTAAAATGATTTTAGTTTGTTCAATGACATTTGAGCCTCTGTATATGGGGGACTATGTATAAAAATGGCTATAAATCCTAAACAGTTTTTATAAAATCCCTCCCCTCAAATGAAAGCTAGAAATCTGCACGGCAATCACTGCATTATTGTTTGATTTAAAATCCACTGTGGTGGCGGTGCACAGGCCAAACTATAAAAATTGTGACCAACAAATTATGGAGCTAACTGTAAGTTGTTTGTTAACTCACGCACCATCTTTAAAAGCAGAGACTCTCTACGCTCTGTTACACGATGACCAGGATCAAAAAAGCAAGATGAGTAATATGTGCAGTGAATCCATAACAACACACTTTATACCTTCAACATGAATAGCACAGACCAGCCAACAAACACGAGTCACGTGCGTGTCAGTCATCAGAGAGGAACATGGGGTGTAGGTGTTGAAGAGGGGAGGACCATGTGCTTTTAAAACCTTGATGTTTGGCAGGAGATATCAGGTCTCCTACTCATAGGTCATTGCGGCACCCCCACCTCACCTGCCCTTTTTCTCCCTCTCTCATGTTACCACCCATGTTTTACTGCTTGCTGCCAACCATAACAAAGACTGTATTTGAAGGATTAATTAAATGCTAGAAATAGAGCTGTACTGAAAACAATGCGAGCAAGCACTGAATCAAGTATGACTACATTATTAAAAGGAGATACCTGCTGTCCTTTGCAAAGATTTTGTGAAATAAGTAAGTTCTGAAATAAGTAAGAGCTACAAAAACATGATAGAAAGCATGGCATGATGATTTAAGACAGCTGCTGACAACAACAGACTAATCCTAAAGTTGGTGTTGGTGTTTATTTTTAGTCAGTATCAAAAACTTTGTATAATGTTTTATTTTTATTGATTGCTTTATTTTTACACTTGTTTTGTAGGAGGTTGAAAAGGCAAATAAATAGTTTCCCTCAAGGTGTGTTTGAAGATGCAAAATGTGAGTATTATGTTGTCATGCTGAGTAATAACTTGTGTCCACTTGTAATGCAGATGTTTCATTTCAAAGGTTTTTCCCTACATTGCTAACCAAACCATTCTCAGCGTATGTGCAATGAGGGCCTCAGGTTTCCACACAGGGGCAGACTAAAACAATAATTAAGACTGGGAATTTGAGTCCATCCCAGGCCACCCTGTTCATGCAAACCACTAGACCGCTAATTTTTTTTAGGCTAACCCTACGTGTTGATGTAACTGGTGCCAGGCTGACTTACAGGTTTGACTACTATGTTCTTCTGAGAGAGCAAAGTTATCCAGAATTTAGGACTAATTCATTCTATGGCTCCTTCAAAAACTCAATAGGAATGCACTAGGCACAGCACATAAAAACGTAAGAAAGGCAGGTCTGGTAAGTTCTAGAAAGGTAGATACATGAAACGATTAGCCTGAAAGGCATATAAGACAGAAATTGAGCTAAAATAAAAGGTTTAAAAAAGCTTCACATACATCTTCACTGAAATAAGCTGCAGGGTGCTTTAGGATTTTTTAATGACCTTGTTCCCATACCTGGAGCTTAATTTAAAGCTGCATCTAAATTTATAAAGAGGGCCATTCTCATATTTTCCCCTCTTGTCCACCTTTCCTTTCCTTTGATTGGTCCAGGGGAACTTATCTCTGATCTAACTGCTTCTCTGCAGATAAATGTTATCAGTAGAGAAGCAGTTAGAAGACTGCTGTGCTTAGACTCACACTCTTTGTGGCATGTGTGCATGTGTGGCCAGAGTAACAGTGATGCCTGATACTGAGTCAAGTCAACTGTTCACATCTGTCCAAAACAGCCCTCAGGCCACTGGGAAATGTCCTGCTTTATGATTGCTATTGTAGTTGCATACTTAGAGCAATTGTTCTCTTTAGTCAGATACATTAGTGTCATTCTACTAATGTTTCTGTAATGTTTGACCACAGTAACTGTGACTTTCACATTCACAGTGTTTCTGTGAAGAACTAATTACCCCTCATTTTACAGCCATCAAAATGCTTCATGTCTCAGTCTGCAGAAGGACAACTTTAGCATTTCTTTAGGCTATTTTTAAGATATAAGATCACCTTATAGAGGGGTTCCCAAGGAATATTCTGGGGTTTCCCCTTCAACGGTGGTTTAAAAAAGGCCTTCAAAGCATTTTTTATTGATCTCACAGGGGGAACACAGATGGGAGTGTTGGTGGGGATGGCAAAGAGGTAGATGAAAGTTGGGCTTAATCCGTTTCTTTTAATGCCAGCAAAGGTCAGACTCATGTACCTTCCCACCCACCTCCACTGGCACCCACATGAAGGGTACAGACGTACACAAATGCATATCCCAGCATGTGGAAAACAGCATGGGAGCTGTCCTGAGGTTTCTGCATACCACAGGCACGTGCCAGATCAACCAAATGCATATTTAAGAACATGCCATTTTTTTGCAGAGTTGGGAAAAGTGTTAATTATCAGTGAGTAGACACACGTGTGCTTCCAAAAGAATAGGAAGAGGAGAGACGGAGGGGATGAGGATGGCTTGTTTAAAGGGAGCTCCAATGCAGACTCGACCCTTTGTAGATGAAAGGGAAAATGATGCAGGGTCATTTTTAGCCATTTAATGATGGAGCTTTTATCCAAGGTGCATCACAGCAATGTGCAGGTGTACGGTCTATGTCATGATCCTGGTTTTTGACTGAGCATTTTGAGTTTATTCTTGGTTCTTAGTTAAGATTTTCTTATTTATGATTTCCTATGTTCTTCTATGTAATTATAATTTAGATTATGTGCTGGAGTCTATAGTTTCTTGATAGGTTATTTTTGGTCCTTGAATTCTACGTATCCTGCTTTCCCTATGTCTTGTTGTCAGGTCTCCATCTCTGTTTGGCATTTGTTTGCTTCCTGTTTTATTTTATTTTTTTTAGAACCACCAATTAACCTAATCCCATGCATGTCTTTGGCCTGTGTGAGGAACCTGGAGTACCTGAAAAGAACCCAAGATGAGAGAGTAATGCTTCAACAAATTTTCACATCTTATGAATTCATTATTCAAGCTCACCAGTGCTTTCTCTGTGCTCAGAAACACTAAACCGGATACATGAATACACATGGATGACACTGCCTATAGCCTACAGATGCTCTGATCTGTGTTCTAGGAGCTATAAAACAGACTTAGCAATTCAGGACCAAACAAAAACATTTATAGATTTTCTGTGTGATGAACTGAAGAGGCTGCAGATTCCAGTGAGAATGCGACACACACTTTGTGCTGCTGTAACTTGCTTGTAGCATTGTAATTATAATAATCAGTGAAAATGTGGCACTTGCAGATGATTTTAGAGACTCTGAACATAGGCTGCTTCATACCAGGTTATGTGTTCAGCATAATTTGCTTTGGTGATCTACCCAGGTAAAAGGAGAGCCACCTTCTTGGCACTGAAAACTGACTTTTAGCTCATCATATCTAGCTAACCCCTTTACTCACCCCTCTTTGTTCACCACTTTTAGAGTCTTTGTCCATTTTTTTTAATATACTCAGTTTATGGGGTTGTATTAGGCCACAGTTTGGGAAATAGCTTCTCTTACAGTATTTAAATGTGAACACACACTAATATGCTCGAATACCTTCACACATGCAGTCTTTCTTCCTAACTGACTCGTTACCTGGTGTCTTTACCAGGCTGTCTTGACCACATTCCTTCAGTCCTCCTATACTAACACATAAATCTCCTCTCCTATTATGTAACTGCACTTTGTCGGAGGTCTTACATTCTTCTGAGCTGCGCCTATAATTTGCGGTATTTATACGTACAAATGTCAAACAAAAATCTGATGTGTTTTTCTATGCTTGTGTATCTCGACCGAGTCCCATAAACCACCACACAATCATATTTTTATGGGTTTCAACTTGGGAGAAACAATGCTATAACATGCTTGGTTCTTTTACAGCAGCCTCCATCATATGGGATTGTAAAACAGAATGGAGGTTGTTTGCAGATGTATTGCTCTGTTAGTGCAGTCGTGTTGCGATCCTGTATTTTGCACGTAGAAAATTAATCAACATCAGATGCAGGGTCCAGTGGAGCTTGGAGAGTGGGAGTTCACCCACGCCCGCTTTTCTCTGCAGCATTACTGTTTCACTAGAAGTGGAGAATGTGTGTCAGAAAAACAATATGTGGGAATATCACCAGGGTTACTGCCCAGGGAGTTGCATGCTTTTCGGAGTGGGTCAACAGTATAGCAAAGGGAGGGAAACGATACTGATTGCTGTTTTGTCTGAAATTCATGACTGGGATCAAGCGTGACCTCACTGTGCATCGAGTTAAGCTTTGGCTGAGGAATCTCGTGGAGAAGCCAAGCGCCTATTAAACAACCTTATCATCCTTCTGAAAATAAAAGCAAATCTTTCTGTTGCTACGGGAGCAGCTGCAGGTCTAAGAGTGTGAGCTGCACCTGTAAAATCAGCAACAAGCCTAAAATAGAGTAAGAAAAACTGAAGAAAATTTATTCTGTGGTTTGAGTGTTTTGTGCTGTTTTGGGGCTTGAATTGTTGCCCTTAAACGTTTTTAGCCTGATCCATTATGGAGAATGACAGTGAAACATAAAAATATGAAGGAGCGGTATGACAAAAAAAAAAGAAATAAAGCACAAAGGCATCTTCAAATGTTGCTCCTGGAGATGGTTTGTGTGTGATTATGAGGATGAAGATTCATTGTGAAGGTCATTAAACACTGTTACCTCCTTTTGTGTGCGTTTCCCAAACGAGCTATTAACTAAAATCTTGGCATGTCTAAGGATGGTGTGAAGTGTGTCCTTTAAAAACTGGGGAAACTGGAGGACAAAAGAAGAAGTGACGTGCTTAAAAAAAAACTATCTCCAGCAGATGAACAATATCTGAACATCGTGTCCATAAGAAGCAGGGGGGAAATCCAGCAAAGACCTGACACAGAACCTGAGAGATGCATCTGGACCTTCAGCCGGTGTTCACTGAAGTCTCATCAGAAATGGTCTCAGTGGAAGGGTGGCTGTCAAGAAGCCATTCTTAAAGAAGGGAAACAGGGAGGAAAGGCTGACGTATGCCACATTACACAAGAGCTGGACTGAAAATCCGTGGCAACAGGTCTGATGGAGTGATGAAACAAAATTTGACGTTTTTGGTTCAAAACATTGTCAATATGTACAGAGGTCAGGGCTGCATTTCAGCCAGTGGTGCTGGATATCTTGTCAAA
The DNA here is from genome assembly GCA_024447675.2 of Pterophyllum scalare. Lineage (NCBI taxonomy): Eukaryota > Metazoa > Chordata > Actinopteri > Cichliformes > Cichlidae > Pterophyllum > Pterophyllum scalare. Next base: position 26,000 of record JAMQGT020005169.1, read on the forward strand.
ACTTATGAAATATGAATACAGAAAAGTACCATCAGATTTTGATCCACCATGAAATACCAGCTGGAAACTGTCTGATTGGCAGTGACTTTGTTTTTCAGAATGGCAATGATCCCAAACACTCTGCCAGTGCAGTTAAAGCGTACCTGGATAGAAAAACGCACCTGGACATCAACATTACTGAAGGAGTAACAGAAAATGGAACAAATGCAGCCAACATCCAAAGAAGAGCTTTGAATGTCCTTCAGGAAGCCTGGAGAACTATTCCTGAAGACTACTTAAAGAAATTACAAGAAAGCTGCCTCGTAGAGTTTTTGAAGAAGATGTTTCAATAAATGGGATAAATGCGCCAATTTCCCATTTTCCCAGTAAAATATAAGGAAATCAGTGGTGGCTCCAGACTTTTGCAGAGCACTGTAGCAAGGTGATTCATTATATCCTTAGAAGATTTTTGTGCCCTGATTTGCTACTGCCCATTTTCCTGTGATGAAATATTGTTTGTCTCAGTTACTGCCCCCCCCCCCCAAGTCTGCATAGCTTGAGGGGACAGTAGGTGTTCGGATGCCTGTTGTCAACCATCGCTGAAAGAGATCAGCCAAACTTGTGAGTTCTCTAAGAACTCGTTATGAGAAAAACCTTTTGCACAAAGTTCCTCTAACACTCAAACTCCAAGACGCAGCTGTGTGAAGAAACTTGTGAGATGAGAATTTGGGGTTTTATGTGACATTGTGTGATGAAGCTGTGTTTTTTTCTCCTAACCTGCTGAGCAGTCTGTCTCCCTGAGCAACATGAGGCCAGTGGCGACAAATCAATTTATACCTGTATATCTCAGTGTCATGCAGTAGTGGCACATATGAGGACCATAAGTGTACGGATGTGAAGGGTTCTGATGATTCCGTCTATATTTCTGTTGGTGTTGACATCTCAGAAAGTTTTCTTGTAAATATATGAGTCAGCCCTGGCTCATTCTGTTCCTTGTTGAAAAATGAGGTGAATTCTTTCACAAAAGCTGATAAACAAAGGTTAAAGAAACAATCACAGAACCCCACTTAATTCTTCCTCTGCCCGTTGTGTGGGAATCGTACTGGGATTTGTGTCAGAATCCCTCCATGATTTATGAGCTTTGATTATGTAAGGATGTAGCTAAGGATTGTTCACGAAATATATTTATTTCAAGTTATCAAAGAGATTCAAAGATGTCCAAACAGGAGAAAGACTGAGATTTATGAGGAGGAATGATAAAGAAAAAGAAGAACAAAGCTTTTATTGCAGCCTTTTGTAGTTTCAGCACAAGAAAATCCAGTTATAAAATGGAAAAATATCCACTGCCTCCGTTCATCCTTGGCCTCAAGATGCTCATGATGACTTTGAACTCTTATTAAAAACAACTTCATCTTCATTTTGCACATTATGCTCCCCAATGAGTCAAAAAGGACTGCATAGGTTATGCTGTAGGGAGGTTTGATGTTGCGTGTCCAATGTTCCTCAGTTCCTCAGAGTTATCACTCAGCTCAAGCCTTCACAAAGGGACTTCACTAACCAGTAGGTGACATCATGGTTGCTGTGATGGTCGTATCCACAACCAAACACTTGAAATAAGTTTGGTGATATTCATCCACTCTCTGCACTCACATTAATCACACGTACAGGTTTAAAGTTTCTTCCTCTCCCACATCGTTGCCACATTTAATTTCCTTTTTGTTGCAGTCATGAGAGTTACACAGTACACAGTTTATTTGGTAATTTGTTTCAATGTTGGTACACTATATTCTAAGTGATAGTGAGTGCATTTGGTCTATTTTGTTTTGATTGTTCTGATTATTTCCTTCATTCATTTATATAAGATGCATTAATTACCTCATAGACAAAAGAGCAGCCTGAGGATTCAATTCAATTTTATTTATATAGCACCAAATCACAACATCAAGGCTCTTTATATTGTAAGGTAAAGACCCTACAATGATACAATAACCCCAACAGTCAGATGACCCCCCCTATGTGCGAGCACTTGGCGACAGCGGGAAGGAAAAAAAATCCCTTTTAACAGGAAGAACCCTCCGCAGGGCCAGGCTCAGGGAGGGGCAGTCATCTGCTGCGACCGGTTGGGGTTGAGGGGAGAGAGACAGGACAAAAGACATGCTGTGGAAGAGAGCCAGAGATTAATAATAACTAATGATTAAATGCAGAGTGGGATATAAACAGAGTAAAAAGAGGTAAATGAAGAAGAAATACTGCATCATCGGAACCCCACAGCAGTCAAGGCTTATTGCTAACTAAGGGAGTGTTCAGGGTCACCTGATCCAGCCCTAACTATAAGCTTTATCATTAAGGAAAGTTTTAAGCCTAACCTTAAAAATAGAGAGGGTGTCTGTCTCCTGAATCCAAACTGGGAACTGGTTCCACAGAAGAGGGGCCTGGAAGCTGAAGGCTCTGCCTCCCCTTCTATGAGATAAGATGGGGGCCTAATTATTCAAGACCTTGTATGTTAGGAGAAGGATTTTAAATTCTACTCTAGATTTAACAGGGAGCCAATGAAGAGAAGCCAATATGGGAGAAATATGCTCTCTCTTTCTAGTCCCTGTCAGTACTCTAGCTGCAGCATTTTGGATCAGCTGAAGGCTTTTCAGGGAGTTTTTAGGACAGCCTGATAATAACGAATTACAGTAGTCCAGCCTAGAAGTAATAAAGGCATGAACTAGTTTTTCACACTGGCCACTGTATTAGGTACGCCTGGTACCACTTTCTGTTGCAACATTCAGATGGCAGGCTCAGAATTTGACGTGAACAGCATGAATGCATGGGATCCATCCCGCTGTGTATCAATGGTTCAGGGTGGTCCCTGGTTCAAATCATCTCAAACTGGGTTCTTGAAGACAACAGTGAGCTCCACAGTTACCATAGCTCAATCCAGTCAAGCACCTTTGGGCTGTGTTGATATGGGAAATTCACATATTGGGGTGGGGGGTGAGTTTGCGTGGAGTATTTCAGTCCACATTCTGTTCATTTATTTGCTATAAATGTCAGTGATGCTCTTAATCTCTCCTTCTTCATCTCCCTTCAGGGGAGGTATTTTCCAGGATATTTTCAAGCTTATTTTCAGGCAACAAAACTGCCGCGCTTTAAGAAACCACACCTGTGAACAAATCCGCATTTGACTGCCAAAGTAGTTTCTCAAGAGGAACATTTATTAAAATCAATGATATTTGGTTCTTGTGAGCATTGGAATTCAGATGTACACAATATACAAAGGGTGCGTTTGGTAGCAAATATACTTTCTATAAAGACAGCAGCAGCAGAATTGGCAAGTACAAAAATACACATTTGAATTCCTCACACCACACCACATACAACATGACAAGATAATATATTTATATATAGATTTTATACATATATATCTGTATCATAAATATGGAGAACTATACAGGCTGAACACAATTCTTTAAAGGCGATAATAATATTAATAATACGGACAAGTACTTTATGAGATCATTTAAAAGGGTAGCACATGACGATGGCCTTAATTCGGTGTGTGGTCCTGTAAAGAAGGTATGTAAGTGACAACACTGTTACCAGTGTAAACTAATAATAGATTATCTGTGGGTATGTATTTACATACTTTTTCATTACATTAATAGACAAATGGAATGGAATAAGGCCATTCATTGTATGAAATCAACACTGCAGTGAAAGCAGCACTGGAACAAAACGCTCACATGCATACTGACAAAACAGACAAGAGTTCGAGAAACTGCTACAGCCTGCTCAACATGCACATGCGCATTAAGGTGTCTCCTTGATGAGGATAATTAAGTGCTTTAAAAGCAAAACTCAAAGAGACTTCGCTTGCAGTTGCACTGATTTTCTTTTGGCTCAGGACACACTGTTGATGATCACATCGTAGCTTTCTTTTACACAATCACACACACACACACACACACACACATGCAGGCAGATATTCTTCCCTTCCAGGTCTGAGATATTAACCAGAGTTCCTGCAGACAAGGCTGAGCTGTGTGTCTGGAAATTGTTTATATGAATAAAAACAAAAAAACAAAAAAACTGTCCCACAGTCTCCGACAAACACTTCAGTCACGGGAAAAGAATTAGTTCACTTCATGGTTGAGATTGGTCACAAGTGGTACAAATGCTGCTCGGTGTTTAATGTCGCTGTTTAAAAAGTGACTACAAAAATGTGACATGGCCTTCATTTCCCATCAGTTGTTATGGATTTTCTGCTTACTTTCTAAACATTTTGCAAGCTTCCCGAACACGGGCTAAAAGATTTCTTTGTCTTTTCTTCTGTCACTTCTGACAAGCTCCACAGAATTTCATCACGTGCCGAGAAAACAATAATACATCTGGAAGGCATACAAGGACGAGGTGAAAAAATTTTTTTTCAGAGAAACCAAATTTTTGGCACTAGAGCTGCTACACTGACCCATATTGACCATAGCTTTGTGGACTGTTCAACAGTTTGAGGACCCAAGCTGTAGGGCTATGAGGCAATGTCAACTAAATGCTGATACTTTACATTACAACCAAAAACTCTTCTGTTTGCTGGTTATCGGACATAATATGTAGATTAAAGCTAAGACGTGAACCACTGAACCAGGAGCTGCATCTGTACCTCACAAAATCTTAAACCGCTGATGTACCATTACAGTAGTCAGCAATAGGTCAAAGGTGTATATGAAAAAAAATTACATCAATGAGACAGTCGTGTACAAGTTAAAATATATAAAATCAATCTCCCCAATACAGTTGTTCTATACAAAGTTCTTATTTACACATATGATTCTTCTGCAAAAAAAAGTTGTTCGAAGTCCTCCAGCCGTGGGTCACTGCACCGTCTGTTCTGCCACTCCTTCTTACCCTGCATAATTGCTAGCGCGACCTCATGACTCCTCTGCAGGCAGGCATCCGCATCCTCCTGACCCTGTGAGGAAAAGTAGTCCCTTACAGCCCTGGTGGCAGAAGGTGACAGGAAGCCATGTGGCTTGGTGTGGTTGTGCTTCACGTCTGACACTCTCAAGCTGCCATCTTGGGGCCGAGTTTTAGAACCACGAAGTCTGTCCAAGGTAAGGCTGGTGGAGGGGTTAGAGTTCACAGTGACCTTAGCAGGTTCAGATGCTCGGCGGGGAAGGGTCTTCGTCACTCTGTGGCCTTCTGTGGCTGGAATTAGAGAGTGGGACTTTTGTCTCTGGAGCACCAGAGTGGTGGCGCTCTGTCCAAAGAAAACACCCTTTGGGGGCTGCACATACCCACTTTCAGCCAGTGTCTGCGTGACCTCAGTTCCTGTGTTTGGTTTGAGTTTGTTAGGAGAGGTCTGGTCATGGAGCTGTCTCACATCTTTGACTGTCAGAGGCTTCTCTGTCCCGCTGTAAAAAGGAGAGTGGCTATGCTGCAGTTGCAGTAGAGCTTGCTGGTAAGATGGAGGGCTGCTGGATCTATGATTGCAGTTTTGATTTTTCACCACGGCATCCTGGGCACTGACAGAGAAGCCATTACTGCTTGAGTGGGATTTCCCATTTACCACGGGCAAGTCCTCCTCTGTGTGTCCACTATCAGGCTGCCTTAGTGTCAGGCACCGGTCCTTTTTAAGCCACGTGTTAGGGTGGAGGCCGTGAGAGTGAGAAGTGGTTTGGCTGGTTCGAGGGGCCTGGGTGGGCTGCAGCCAATGATGTGGGGCTTCTCTCTGAGGTGGGGAGCCCCTGGAGGACTGCTGTGGGCGTCCAGGAAAAAGAGGGGAGAGAGGAAGGGGTTCACTTAATGGAACTGCCACATTTGTGGTATAGTCAGTGGAGTACTGTGAGAAGGCAGAGTCTAAAGAGCTGAGGGAGGAGCCGGTCGGTGAGGTTGCCGGTGAAGACAGACTCGAACAACTGGCGTCCAGTCGCAATGGTGGCGGAGGGGCATGCTTCATCTTTCTCCTCCCGCCATTCTGGATTTTGGCTCCTCTCTTCTCACACCCATCCTCTCCCTCCTCTTTCAGCTGCAGCTCATTGAGCCCCTGCTCAAGAAAAACCTCATCCTCTTCCTCCCCTTCCCCTTCCATGGCAGCATCATAGCTCGCCTTCCTTACTGACGGGTGGCGGTTATCAGCGTGAGTCGTCAGCATGCTTGAAGTCGGTGTGCTTGTCAAGGCTAAGGCAGGTTCTGAACTCCTCCTCAGTCTTCTAAGACACTGTGACGAGCCGTTGGCGTGGCGCGTGCGAGGCTGTCGAACTGCAGGGCTGAACCTACTGGGCCTGGCCAGAGGCGGGAGCTGCAGAAGAAGGTCAGAATCAGGGTCAGGATCAGGGTCACCATCACTGAGCGTAATGACGGAGTCACGGCTGCAGCTGTCCGGCTTGTCTTTGTCGCGAAGTGGAAGCTGTTCCTGGTAAGGGGGACTCTGGATCATCGTTCAGCTCATTCTCCAGACTGTCATAAGATGAGTCGTTCATCTGGAAGGATGACACATCTGGGAACAGAAAGGGAAAGAATATTATTTTGAGGCAAAAAAACTGGTCACTTTAAAATTAACAATAGTGCCATTTTTCACTCTAAAGGGTCACTTTAAATAACGAACTCCCATTGGTGGAGGAGAAAAAGGATATTTTTTTTTAATTATGTTTATTTTCTTAGAAATTTTGCCCGCACAGCTCAGTAAAGTGAGATCACTTCCTGAGCTGAATTAACAAAGTCACAGTTCACTAGTGCACATGAGGAGAACAGAGGACAAAGAATCTCTCTGCTATGTGCTCTTTGACCTCTGGCAGTTATTTACAGCGTGAGGAAGAGTTAACGGCAGAGATGAATGAGGAGATTCAGCTGTATCTTAATCATGTGATCCTGGCAATCACTGAAATGACTGCGGGTCAATTTGTTGACCCCAATCAACAAGACTGAAAGGGCCTAGGCAATTCAGTTGCACTCACACAGAGAAAGCTACTCAGTCTCAAACCACCTTGATGCAACACAGTGAGACTTTATCAGTACCCTTTCAGAAAACAAATAAAGGATCCATTCAGCCACATGCACACAAACAAAGCACACACACTTGACCTTCATAACAAATTTGACAACCACAAGAACATATTCTGCGTGCACATCTTTTTTTTATAGGCCTAGTTGTGGTAAAGTCCTCTTAGAACAAAGTGTTGCCATATGAGAGTCAACTTTGTAACAACTCCAGGCAATTATTTTGGATTAGCAAACCCAAGTCATTATCTCAGGGAATGTGGAAAAAAACACATTTCCAGAACAACCAGTTAAATCTCACAAAGAAATCCTTCGCAATTTTGGTGACTTTGCTGGAAAACAAGGTTTAAAGGCTACTATATGTGCAACATTATTGGCTATTGATTGGTTCTTTAGTGATTGGAGAGTGTGGGACATGCACCATCTTTGGCATTAATGAAAGATTTTTTAATTGCCCCGCCTCTCCCTATAACATCTCTGGTTGTGCAGTTTCATAAAATGTACTGTGACAGAAAACAAGGCCAAATTGCAAAATGTGCTCATTTTTACCAGCACAGTTGCAGGTTATTCATTTTTGTATGCAATCACACTCGTTAGCAGTGGATATTAGCAATGTAGGAATCAAGTCTCAATACCAAGCACTTTATTAGAGAGCAGAATTTTATATGCATCTTGGCTTTTTGTCACTGAGCCAGCCTTTCTTAATGATTACCTCCCACAAGTTTATTTAACCGAACTGGATTACAAAATCTGGCTGATTACGAGCTGATAAAAATGTTGAAATAAAGACTGTAAAAGCCATTTCATGGTTTTAATGAAAAAACAGAGAAGGGAACAGGCACTTTGCCATCTTTGTAAAATCATCACCTTTCATGTATTTTCTACTCATATTCTCTCCTTGCTTTACTCTCCTGTGTTCTACCAAACCTCAGTTCTTACCGGATCCATGGTCGCTGCTGCTGCTCTTCTGGCTGAAGGCTCTGAAGAGCGATGCAGTGTCCCCCAGGAGGGTGCTGCAGTTCTCTATGAGGAAGCGAACAAGCTCACAAACCTGCAGGAAGAAACGGCACCTGGTTATTGCATGTAGCCACTAACAGTTTGCTCTGCTGCAGAGGCTGACAATTTATTTTCATTCTTGGGCAGTTTGCTGACAGTTACACGTCTGTACGACATTGATTCAAGTCTCAAACTGCTTTGTGAAACACAAAACTTGGTATCGTGCATTATGACACTTAATGAAAAAAGACTAGGTTGCAACAGCTGATTGCACTGTATTATGCAAAATCCACTCTTTTATTGTTTTTGAACATAATTCCATGTCCCCGAGTTTGTCTAGAGACCCACAAAATGTGAGAAAATGCCTTTCTCTCTATATTATTTATATACATTTATGTATTTATGTTATTTCCTTGCTAGAGCTTTCTTTGCTAACTCATTCAAATTTCCAAAACCTGTTCTCATTTACATTTGGGTTTTTTTTTTTGTGGTCAGACAACAGCATAAGTGGCAGAAACACTTCCTATTAGCGACACAATTACCCGCCATCCTCTGCAAGCCATTTTTCAAGCCGCTGCTCTTAAGTCTTGATCTTAAAATCACAACAGTGCCTGGCAAACGCATCACATAGGTCAAAGACAACAACTGCGCTGTCATTTTTTGCAGTATTTACATGTAAATATTCATCCTGAGTCTCACACACACTTTTATGTCTATGTCAGCTGGTGTGTGGTCAAATAAAAGTGCTGCAGAGGCAGAATCGAGGCAGATAGAGGTGTGCCTGCAGCCCTGTTCCAAAAGGAGTGAAGGAAGCAGCTGCCGATTTCATCTGAAGCCACAGGCTACAGTCCATTTCGAATAAGTCTAAAAACCGAAGGCTCATACTGTATAATCATGGCAGTGAGCTGTATTTTTAACCTGCTGCTTTGAAGACACGTTCTGGAGACGTGTAATACTTACACTCCTTTCCTTTTACCCAACAGCATTTAAATGTGTAGATTTCACAGGAGGACAGAAAGGGAAGGAAGGGGTAATGTGACCTACTTCAGAGAAGCTTCGAGCCGAATATCTGGCGAGACAGCAACACGAGCAGAGCTCTTAAACTAGTGTGTGGTTGTTAATACTGTAGCTACTGATCTGTGATATCACTACTTTGTGATGCAATGACCCAAATAACTTTGTGACATTGTTTTCAAACAACTGTCAAAAGCTGTTTTGTTTTATTTTTTTTCTTGTCTTCCATATTATCATTTTTGCTTGATGTCGGCCTCCCTCTCCTCTGTCCACGCTTTCTAACCAGTCCTGTAAAATGTCCTGATAATGATACGGCACATGACATCACGCATTGGCTTGGACACCAATGAAGGTGTAGTTTTTGTCTGAGTGTGTGTGTGTTTTAACACAGCTCAAATCACGTTTATCAGCAAAACCACCGCTGCACATGTCACAAAGGGAATAAAATGTTTCAAAGGGATCCAAAAGTGAATTGTGTGCAGTTGAATGACTAATTTAAGGTCACACAGTTGATGTTTTGAGACATGCTAAGACTGTCTGTGTTTTATGACTTTTATCAGCCCAGTTGGAGCGCATCCACAAACAAATCACCCCGCTTGGCAGAAACTACTGCCTTTAAAACTAAACAGACAAAATTTACGAAAGGCGTGTGACGTCCTATGACACAAATAGTTGGCAAACACCAGGGGCACTCAGAAACCTTGGAGACTTCCCAAATGTGGGAAGTTTCCACTGAAATCTCCCTGATGTGTACATGAATGAGCTGTTTTTCCTGCGTCTGCGACTCTATGGAAATACAGTGGAGATAAACACTCGTTTGTTTGTTTGTTTGTAGGCCGGATGCTGTCTGTTCTATATCTGCGTGGTGTCCATATGCATTTAACATGTCAGCGCTGCAGTCTGTCTGAACAAGATATAATCAGGGAATGCTGTAAAAGTCATTTAAAATGTTTTTCTTTATTCTAAAAGTAACGTTTTATGAACGTGATTTATTTTTTAAAAAAAACTGAATTCATTTGTTTACATTTTACCTAACAGGTGATGGAAGATGAGCTATATTTATATAACGCAATGAGCTCCACAACTGCTTCTTTGAAGCAATGAGGAAGTCAATCATCTTCACAAACAACTTTAGCCAAAGTCACACATGCATGCTATCAAGCAAACAATGATGACAGTTTCCAATTAGTGATCAACAGCAGATTGTTGTTATGCACCAAATCCTTTTGCAGATGAAACATTATTTAAAACTGGGCTAAATTTGGTTGGAGCGTGAAGATCTTTCGGATGATGCGATCATTTATGGCTTTACATTTCTGTTTGAGACAGATCCTGACTAGAAATCGAATCACATTGTTGTTCCTCGCAGCTTGCTGTGACGTGACTGCCGCAAAAAGCTGGAGGGCAAAACGCTGTTCCAGCAAACTCAGGTCAGATTTTGAAGAAGAAAACTGAACATGTGTGAACAGGGTGCGGGGTTTTGGGAATTTGCGATCGATATACAGGACGTGCCACAGTATTCCAACCACAAAAAAAAACAACAACAAAACAAGTCCCTGCCGGAGCTTTACCTGCCAGTGTTTTGCATGTATCTAGTTGCAAATCTCTCCCCTGATACTGTAGTTTTACATCTGAATGGGTCAGCAATGCCGTTGGGAGGCGAGGGAAAAGTAAGCTGGGCATTTAAGGTTGATCAACATCTATCATGCTATTAGTCTATCCATCCTGCATCAACCTAGGTTTCTTTGTAAAGGAGAAACTGGTGACATGAGGCCATTTCCATCTCTGCTCTGATCATCACACCAGCCAACACGCATACAGTGTTTCCCTCTTTTTGCTCTCAGTGATGAATTTTGATGTTCTAAACTGTTCTGATTCTCTATAAATAGCTTTCCTTTCCTTAGCTCAGCTCTGTTTCGTTCTTGCTGACCAGTTCAGGGTCAAAAAATGAAGACTAGCTGTAATTTTTAATTAATCCCATTTTTAAAAGCAAATATTCTATTGCAATTTGAAATTAATATCTATATATGTTTCGTGTCTCCAAGAGAAAAAAAATATCCATTGATATTCTGTAATATCAGATCTTTATATCACTAAATATTGGTATTGGTCTCAAAATTCCTATATGGGTGTGGCTGTAGTGTCCGGTTCACTACCAGGAGAAAACAAAAACCCAACGTCATGCGGGATGGTTCATGAGCTAGCACACTACCCCTGCTGATCCCAAGTCCCGGATAAATGGGAGAGTTGCATCAGAAAGGGCATCTGGTGTAAAAATCTGCACCAAATCAAATCTGTGCATGCACCCACTGTGCTGACTCCTTGAGAAACAAGCCAGCAGCTGAAACTTATAAGGGCAAAGTTTTATGTTACTTAAGCTAGAATTTTCTTGTTTACTCAACAAGAACGTGTTTTTGTTGTTGTTGTTGTTTTGTTTTTTTGAAGGTAGGAATACTAAGGTAGAAGGTTTTATTCCTTCTATTGTGTTCCCTCTTTTCCTTATTTCCTCTCCTCTTTTTAGTCATTTTTACTTTCTAAATGAACTCTCTTTTCATACCTGTGACCTTCATCCAGTTAGTTTTGCAGGCCTAACTCAAACACTTACTCTCATTCCTCACTGTCACTCAGTGTGAGTGAGTGCTGCTACGTGATGCAAGAACAAAAGGAGCCTGTGGGCATCCAGGAGACGTTCACTTATTCATCCATCAGCAGCCCATTCAGAACCTCTTCTTCGCCTCAGTAAGATGTTATCTTTAACTCTTTCAACCATTCAGAAAAAAAAGGACATACGAATGCTATGCATCATTCACGAAATATGCATCTGTAGCGTGACCTGCAGGTGCACACTGCCAGAGCATACAATAGTACTGCAGGACTTGGCGGAAATCTAACAGTATTTGGGCGTGTATGTGCATTAAGACACGTTGCAAAGCTGTCTGTGAGCATTTTGAGGTGGGTATTGCTTTTCTGTACTGTTACTATAATATAGAAGAGCAAAACAAAGCAGACGAAAAGCAAAAGTTTCATTCTCAAGAGCCAAGCCTGAGAGAAAAACAACGGTACTTCAAAATGATTGATCTCTTCCCGTCTCCATTTTAAGTTATATGCAAACCGCATTTACCTCAGATGCTCTTTGAGGGCTATGTTCAGCCACAAACCTTTAAATTATATGCTGCAAGAGGGACACAGAGACTAAACTGAACCGGCCAACACTGAGTGCAGGCATGTCCTGAGACAAGGTTGGAAGCCAGCCAATACCACAGTCCCAAAACGTTTACACTGGCCCCATCTTTGACTGCAAGGTGGGAATGTCAAAAATCCCCCCCTTTTTTTTCTCCCCCAGAAAATGGCTGCCTGTGCTCAAAACGAACACACAAATATGCAGTGTGCGAGAGGGAAAGTGTTATCAGGGGAGTATTTGTGAAGCTGATATTTAGGTATTTGTGGGCGATGATGGTATGTTTTTTTGCTGACGAGCAGTGTGTGTGTGTGTGTGTGTGTGTGTGTGTGTGTGTGAGAGAGAGAGAGAGAGGGTGTTTCAGTGACACAGTTTTCCACAAAAACACCCTGGTCCTCAGATTCTGTAGGAAATTCTTTGCGTGTTTTCCCAAATGAACCTCAACCACTTCAAGACAAACACACACATACACACACACACACACACACACACACACACACACACACACACACACACAAACACACACACACAGATTGGAAAAGATAAGCAAAACTGCCACCCACTGAGATTGTGTGTAACTAAATAACTGTAACTTTCCAAACAGACCACAAATCAGAAAGCTTTGTATGCTTAGGTTTTCAGTGACTACATGATGGGTTCTGGCGGGCGAGGGGCCTTCCTCTGTGGGCTCTGGCTGCAGCCACCACTGGAGAATTAAGCCGTTTCAGGCCAGCCTGGCTGGCTAAGACATACGAGCTGTTGATTTAACTTTAGATACAGAAAATACAGAGAAATATAGAGAAAAGTGGCATCAACATGAAGACCACTACATCTTTAGTGCAGGTGCCTTTTATACTTCACAAATGTATTTCCAATTAACAATCCTTTTTTATCGTTTACCAGAATTAACCCTGGTGGCATTCTCTAAGGAGCAAGCTGGATACTGTGCATATGCTTTTCTATATGCTAAACTAAACTTGCCAAGTCTTGGGGATTTAAAGCTTAGCTAAATATAAGAAGCTTATGAGTGACTGTCAATGATCACATGTGAATGAGCGTGACCATGTGCGCCTGTGGGACGGGGTTAGTGTGTGTGTGTGACTGGTGTGTGTCAGTGGGTCAGCTCCTGCTCTGAAGTCGGCACTTGCATCCACAGTCTACAGACAAATGGCTCTCAGGCTGACATTAAGTATGCATGTGAAAACTTAGTGTATGCATACACCTTTGTCAGTAAAGCCTCAGTAACTTAACTGTCAGTACAATTCGGGTCACATGCATTTCAAACAACACAGCAGTACATACACACTCATGCAAAAGCAGCTTGATTCTGTTTATTTCCCCCTGAACGTTAAATTCCTTAGAGTCTACAAACTGTATGTGGTAGCAGATCAGAGTATTCAGCGTGTCTAGTTTGACTTTTTTGGGAAATACATTCTCTTACAAGAGCTGCCAAGAGTCAGATCACAACAGTGATCCCGCACTAATCTCGACATTAAACGTTTAGCCGGAGGCAGCAGATCTCAGCTTAACATAAAGATAGGAAACTAAAGAAACAGCTCCCCTTCTTCTGTCTGAAAGTAACTTAATCTGCGCATTAGCACCTCTAAAACTCACCAAGTTTCATGCTATGTCTCGTTCATTTTGTCTGCACAAAAACCAAAGTGCAGAAATTTGTGGTTTTTCCAGGGATTCTGTGCAGAAGTATGTCTTGGCCACAAGCAGGCTAACTGCTCCGCTGTTTCCAGTCATTTTGCTGCACTGAGCCTCACATTAAACCTGCAAACATCCCCTCTAACTCTCAGCAAGAAAGCGAATAAGCATATTTCCCAACATGTCAAATTATTCTGCTAAATGTCGTGATCAGCTAAATATGATCAGCCGAACCAAAGATTTTATACTTGGACAAAACTCTAAGGTGTTTGCACGTGACCTGTCTCACCTTTTTTGTGGCCTCCCCCTCCATCTCAGGGGTGTTTGGCGCTGGAGCCCAAAGCATGCTGGGAGCAATACAGACAGACAGATTGAAGGCGTTCATCTGGTTGTCGTCGGCGTTGCCTTGTATACAGTGGAGCACGGCGATTACATGTCGCAGCAGAAGCAGATTCTCACTGGGCAGGAGGTGGAGCAACCTAACAGGAAGGGCAACAATTGAGATACACAGAATCCTCGGTCCCTGCTTCTTGTTGTCGCGCAGTGTTTGTGCTCTTATGTTTGCTTATTTCAGGCTGTAAGAGAATTTCCACTGTTGCTGTTTTTTCTGAGCAAAAGGAATTTCCGTTTGTTGCTTCTGGAAATGCATGCATCCCTTCTCCCTGCTTTTATTTCTCATTCTAGACAAAAACGGTGTGTAATTAAAGGAAAAAAAACAGCAGTGTGTAAGCTGTTGGCCCAAAAGAACAGCAATCTCCTGGGTCACTGATTTATATCAAATACGTGTATGACTTTCATCTGTGTGCTCTCTTCTCAGACACTGACAGCTGTAAGATTAGCAGGAGGATTACAGCCTTAAATATCACTCATTTTAGGATTTCAAGAGCGATCTCCTACCTCTGGACAGCTGGTATCCTCTCCTCTCCTCCTTCCCCCTCTATCACTTCCATCCACTGGTCATACAGATCCACACACAGTATGCTGCCTGGGATATTTCGCAGGAAGTCCTGTATGTAAAATTTTATAAGTTAAGCTTAAACATGTCAGCTGACACCTGCTAATTACATTCTTAGACAGCGATCATGTATCGGTAACATTTTTCCAAACGATTTTTGTTTCTCTCACTTTATATTCCTTCATCTGTGTTCAGCTGTGGTTGTGGTTTCTTCTATTCTGGTTTGGTGGTTGAATAATAATAAGGCTACCCCTACAATACTGTACAGTATATATTATATCTGTACAGTATATATTATTATTATTATTATTATTATTAGTCTTGTCTTGTTGTTTTTATATTTTTTCAACAATGTAAATTTTTGATCTGTGGCTGCTGTTACACCTGAATTTCCCCTTTGCGGGACAATAAAGGCTGTTCCTTCTTCTTCTTCTTCTTCTTCTTCTTCTTCAACAACGGGTGTCAATTCTGTTAATCGATTCTTCTCAGTTGAGCTACAATCCTTGTCCTTTGTGTGGGAAACAGGTGAAAGAAAGTAAAAAAAAAAAAGGGGAGATGGGCCATCTCTGTAAAAGAAAAGAAAGAAAGAAGAAGGCCTGAGCTGCTCCCTGGATGCCCGACTCTACAGCGGCTGTTTGGCCTGGATCCTGAACAATGCTGCACCTTGTGTGTGTCTGGCTGCCTGCCTGGTTATGCAGAGGCAGATTATCCTGTCTGGACTTAGGTGACTTTGGACCAACATCAGTCGTGCCTGCTTTCAGTTTCAAACAAGAGAGTCGGGGCAGAGCTGCGTGTGGTTGAGCGTGCTACCTTGAGGACGGCAGCAATGACGAACACAGACTGGTGTGCGATCTCTGGGTCCTCGCTCCCACTGTCCAGTCTGTCTCGAAGCTCCCGACAGGCTTTTGCGCCAGCTGACCGCCTGAAGACGCCTCTCGTGTATGGCCCCTCCAGGTAGAGAAATGCCAACATGTCCTTGAGGGAGCAGGAAGAACAGAAGGTTACCGACATGTTTGAGTTAATAACAATGTTACTTATTGTAACAGGAGAGCTTCTGGTCAGAGAAAACACAACCAGGACCTCAGGAAACAGGCCCTAATGGCAGAAGGCATTTCACTCCAAAGGACCTAATTGCAAAGAATTCCTGCCACAATTTTATCTTGATTTCAATTCGGCACCTCCCATCAACAGATTTTTCTTTGAGCCAACACAATGAACGTGTCTGAATTGGATTTTCCAGACTCACTCGGGAGCCACCACAGTGAGAGGATTATTCAGTGATATTTAACATTTGGAATAGAAGAAGAATATGTACATTAACACAGACTCTGTCTCTAGGCAAAAAAAAAAAAAGAGAGAGAAAAAAAGATTTAATCTAAAATGGAAAATGGAGCTGCCAATTATTTTAAGTAGCAAGGTTTATTTCAGCCTACGGGTGGGTGGAGGATGTTTTAAGTCATAGAACAGTCAATTGCAACAAGAGCAGTAAAATGAAATCCTACTAGAAATGCATCTACTTCCCACACCCTCAGTCTCCCTTTCCCTAACTACACACATCAACTTGCATCCCCTCAAGACAGGGTCCTGACCTCCACTTGGCTTACCATGACAGGTTTAGGCAGGCCGTTTTCTGGAGAGCAAATGGAGCTCAAGGATCGTCCGAACAGCCGACCGTGAGCGGTGGAGAGCAAGGTTGGGGACGGGGCACGCCGTCCAGCTGTGTGCTTGAACCTCTCCAGAAAGGCCAATTGATCAGAGATCTCTTTCTCTTGAAAGACTTCTGCTGAGCAGGCTCTGTGGGTAGGAAAAAAGTAGAGGCAGGAGAGCTGTGGTTTGAGATATAATCAAATCGCAGTTGTTGAGTAATGGATGGTGAATGCAGCGCAAGGCACGTCCAGGAAACCAAACTGTTTGATTCACCCAACGTCAAAACTGCAGACTCAGACACTGTTTTATAATGTTTACTCTTGTGCGAACTGCTCAGCAGCCTCAGATGTAGGACCTTCTCATCATGCATGATAACACACCGCTTATGGCTGAGAAAGAAAAAACCACCGTTCTGTTCACTACATTTCGGCTCAATAATCACACGTTTTAAAAGTTTCTGTTCAATCAAACAGAGAAAACAGAGTGACTGACAGAGAATATGAGGGTCTCGGTTTACCCATGCAGGTGTGTTAAAAAAAGATTTGCATAGCCAACTTGTATCGCTTACCAGGTTGAGCGGGCAACCCACATGCCATAAGGTTATTGAAGAGGCCCAGGTTTGAATCTGCCCTGAGGCCATTTACTGCATGTCTCTCTCTCTCTCCTAGCTCTCCTGCCTTCTCTCCAGTGTCACCTACTGTATCTCAGCAAAGACTAAAAGTGTGGGCGCTTGTGATTGTGTGTTCCCGTTTCTGGGTTTTTGCAGAAAGCCACTTCTGCCTGTGTAGTTCAAGTGCCAGCTCAGCGTGTTTCTGCATACTCCATGTGCACTGGAGTGCCTATACATAAGAATGTACATTTACTTTACTGTGTAATTAGTCAGAGAAGATAAGCAACCAATTTAAAAAGCTAGTATTAGCACAAAAAAACTATTATGGAGCACCATTAGATTATAATTATAATTAGTTGCTAGACAGGAGGAAAAAAATACATATATATATATATATATATATATATATATATATATATATATATATATATATATATATATATATATATATATATATATATATATATATATATATATATATATATATATATATACATATATATATATATATATATATATAATGATGCATTTAATAAAATCTCGATTCACATCACCTAAATATTATGATAATGACTCATTCCACATTAATTGTGGCACTACCCCCTTTCTGAGCCACTGCTGACGTTTTTGGGCCGTCAAAAATGTGCAAACAGCACAGTAAATTTCCCAAAGGGCCATTGTAGTGAAATGTAATTGTAGCAACTCTGAAATGCCAAAAATCTTGAAATGATAACATTTATGTTATTAAGCGTCAGTGATTTGCATCCAAGGGTGGGACTCTCCTAACAAACAAAAGATTCTTTTGGTGGGCGGGGGGGGGGTCATCGGCTCGAAAGGCCCCTCAAAATGCACGGCATGCCTCACATAGAATTCATTATTTAACAATCTGCTGTGGCGTCGTGCCCAAATACACTCTGGAACAAAGTTCAGCAGTAACAGATTTACTGGCCTCTTCTGGCACTTCTCAGCAGGCCTTACCATCACTGAAAAAACATGACCTTGGTGTAAATCAGGTGTTACGTCATTATGGCTCTCTAGGCAGGGAACAGTTTCAGAGACAGAGGAATGAGGGAATGGACACACACACACTACTTCTCTGGGTGGGCAATCGCTGTCATCTTACAGTACACTAATCTTCTACTGTGTTTATAAAATAGGTGTTAGAAGCAGTATTTCCCTTCACTGGCAATGAAACTACTGCAGGCAGGACTACATGGATCACTAATTAACTTCTAGTGATTTCACACAGTCACGTCAACATTACTTTTCAAGCACTTCTTGTTTTAACCCGATCCTCTGGAGCGGGCTACACTGCAGTGTCGATTCATTTGGTTATAATTGGGGAAAAAAACGACAGTCTGGACTCTCAGTTTGTTTGAAGCTGCATTTATGTGTAGGAAGAGCCTAGTGGTATTGATCTGACACTAGGTCGTGTTTGTAAATGAGAACTAGTTCTCAAACATTTTTACCTGGTAAAATAAAGGTTTAAAAGAAAAAAGAAAAAAAAAAGATCTGTAGGGGA
Source organism: Pterophyllum scalare (assembly GCA_024447675.2). NCBI lineage: Eukaryota > Metazoa > Chordata > Actinopteri > Cichliformes > Cichlidae > Pterophyllum > Pterophyllum scalare. The sequence goes on from JAMQGT020005169.1 coordinate 44,532, forward strand.
TGAATGCTTTGACAAGCAAACCTTCAGCCACTTCCAGGGGTGGACATGCCAGTATTATGGCTGATATTACAAGGGGACACAAATGATCTCTTTCTGCAGATGAGTGCTCAGCATTTTTTTTATTTCAATGTCGCCTTAAATACATGTTTTTAAGCAGGTCTGCTACTAAATCTAAGCTGTTGTTTTTTTAAGTGCTGGCTGCGATGTCCTTTATGAGCCAGTGTAGACTTGTGTTTCTGTGTGCAGTGGTTCATTATCCACTTGCAGCCTAAGCCCAGTCTTTGATGTTAGAGGCTTTCCATCGCTGCCGTGGGCCACCTCAAAGCCTCTTTGGCCCGTTATGGTATCTCAGCAGTAGACCAGCACAAATTGGACATGTAGCATGCAGGGGAATGGCTGCAGGAGTTGTATTTGTCAAACACCCACTAGTTTTTAAACATTCAGTGTATAATTGCCTGAAAAGGGGCTACTGCCGTGGCTACGACCCAATAAACAAATATTCGTTAGCTTTCGGGTTGGGTGTGAGCAATTATGCATGTACGGTGGCGGGGCTGGTATGGAGCGATTATGTAAGACACTGTTATGCCTGAAGCAAAGGAATCTGAGGCAAAGCTTGCGGTTGGCAAACTGGAGCCTTCTTGACTGGAAAACACACATTTTTTTCGGATCTGCTTCTTCCCCCACCAAACCTCATCCTCTCCTTTTTCCATCCTGGTCTCTGTACCCGCGGTTCCTCCTCGCTCCTGTCCACCGTCATCATGTTTTTCTTTCTCCTAATTTCTCTGTCCCTCTCCCTTTTGAGGTCCAAGTTTCAGTCTTTCAGTGGGTAAATTCTTTCTCTATCTGCCACAGTCGCCTGTTTCTTTTTCCTTCACCTCCACTGACCTTCCAGACTTATTCAATAGCTGTGTCATCTCTTTCTACTTTCCATCTTCCTGTTCCCACATTTATCCGGTCCTTCTGGGGTTTCTTCCTCTTCGGCTGTCTGATGTTTTTCTTATTTTGATACTGCGTCTGTTCTAACCCCTGCTGTAACCCCCGCTCCATTAAAATGCCTTTCCCACCGTTCTCGATGACACCTTCTACTTCTTGTTCACCTGCTGATTCATCCCGAGGACTAACAACATGACAGTAACCTCAAGAACGAGCACAAACAAACTGAAATGGTTTATTTAAGTGGAACTCGCTCTGGGAAGTACTGTCAGCTCAGTACTGATACGTCTGTACCTCATATTTCCTCTTGTGGTTTTAGAGAGAATTAGATTCATGGATGGATTCATTGCACTGACCAACCATGTACTCAGGAACCTAAACTGCCACAGTGATGAACAAATAAAAATGTTTTCTTCTCTTGCTTCATGAATCTTCCTCGGTGCATTAAAGGCCATGATCAGAATGTTACTGTCGTATATCGCCTGCAGCTTTAAACTCAAAATGCTTAACATTTAACACTTAACGGTGGCTGTTATTTTAACACTAGACACATACTGAGCTGCCTTTGACTATGAAATGCCTTACCTATAAGTTGAGTCTGTCCAAGGACAGACTTGTTGGGTTTCAGTATAAACTGGCACTGTGTGTCTGGAGGGAGACACTGGTCCAAGAGCAGGACCCCTGGGCAGTCTGTGGGACTCAGCACATCCCTCCCTATTCCTCCTCCAAGTCCTCCACTGTTGCTCCCACCGTCTCGAATGTGGCTCATCTTAATGCTGAAGGGAAACTCGTGGCCTGAATGAAAGGTCAAGGTCCAGAGGTTAGAGGTGGAGGGTCTGGTATGTGCAGTCTGTGCATCTTACACGGTGCTAAAGCAAAAATCTGATTTAAAAAAAATTGAGCAAATACATTGCGATGTTTTGCAACACTGCATCATAAATTCTGTGTTTGGATGTCAGGAATTCCGTGTGAACTACAAAACAAAAGATTATGGTAACGCAAAACAACCCACAAGAAAACCACGTCCTCTGAAATGTTCCCAGATGGTGAGTTTTGTACCACCGATGCATGCATAGAAGTGAGAAGTGGATTTTTATGAATAATCACAGAGGAAGAGACATTGTGTTTTGTTTTGCTTTTTTTTTTGCTTTTTTTTTTTTTTTAAAGACGTCAACAGGTTTTTTTTAATTCACCACATCCTAAATCGTTACCCAAATGTTGAAGCACTTCTTTCAAGAGTGCCTCGGAAAAAGGGAAGGTAATCAAATTCTGCCAAATCATTTTTTTTTAAACATAATCGCGTGTCCCCGGAGTGACTGGAGACCCATAAAACACGAGAAAAGACTGCAGCCTCGTTTCTTTTCCCCATAGATCAGAAATTGTGTCTCTGAATGAGCTGCTCAGATTTGCAGCTGGTTGTGATGTCAAAGCTTGATAAGCACGTACCCCAGCTGGTGAACAGATCTGCCAAAATAGGACACTAAGCCATTGTTATTTCCTAGCTTGGGCAGCTTCTCCAAACTCTAACTCTAAACTGTTTGCTCTGTGAGCACAGAAAGTCAAATGTGTTAACAAATTACGCAGCCAATGATCTCAGAAATGTGGGGCTGAGGGACAAAAAGAAATTATGGGAACCAATACACAAAGACTGGGTGTCAGTTACTGTGTTTACACGTTGCCTTTGGTCCAAACTAAACTCAATTGACTGTTTCGTTTTTTATCAGCATTTTCACTCTGTTTTTCTTCTCCCCTTCTCTTTGCTGAATTTTCAAACACCTGAACCAGGAGTGACTTAGATGTCATTTCCCAAGCTGCACCTCTGCACGGCGAAAAACCTGATTTTACAAAACCATCGTGCACGTGTGAGTTGAGCTGTGCTATGATTTGACCTCATTTATATCTAAAATGACCGCCCAGGGAGAAAGTTAGAAGCAAAATCATGTCTATGTCTGCTATCTGAATGGGCTACTGCTCCCACCGCCTGCACCGGTCGTTCATTCACAGGGCTCGGAATAAAAGGGACGTGGACAGCAGCAGCTTAGTTGGATTTAAAGCTGCAGACACTGGAACAGGGATAAACCAAGGCATGCACATCAAGGCTGAAATAACGTTCTGTCTTATAATTTGAGCTGAACCCTTTGAGGGGCATGTAAGACTTAAATAAAACTATTAAAAAGTGGTGTAATATGGCTGCTTTGGGCTATTTTTATAGTGTTGGCTCACCAATGAGTGGATATGGAGGGTCGTCCTTACTGGAACTCACCCACAACCGGTGGTCTGTAATGCAACCCTTAAGCAGAGAAAAAGATAATCAGGTTTAACAAGATTATACATACAAAAAAGAAACCCTTCAACAACCTCAACATGATGTTTCAGTAGAAAATGGTTCGAACACCTACAGCAAACGTTGTGCACACCAGCTCCACTTTATTCATCATTTCACAAAATGACTGCGAACCCCAAAAGGTACGTTACTAAAAGCCTCAAAATGCCCAAGATTTTTGTAGCATCACATGAAAAAGTTTAATATGTAGAGATCATCAATCACTAGACACTGAGGTTAGTATCAACAGCGGTCTTTGGTTACTTACTGATATGCCAAACTGCAGCAGAGCCATGCGGATGACTTCAGTGGTGCTGTCAGCGTTGCTGACCGCAAGTGTCTTGGCCTGGTGGAAGCAATTTGGGAAACATCATGGAAATGTGTAGTTGTTTGTGTGATACACAAGTTATAGTACTGCTAGAGACGTTATTAAATACCCAAATAGCTGTTTTTGCGCTGACAGAAGCAATAAAAATTCACGGGGGAAGAAGGGAAACTTACATATGCACAATTTCCAATATCCTTTGCAAAGATTTTCAGAGGAATGGTCTTCGGGTCATCCTTCTCTTTCCCCTCACTTATGCGACTGAGTTTGGTGGAAAACAGGAAGGAGGTCAGTGTTATAGTAAGAATATCACTTTAATGTAAGTTTATCTGTGAATATAAAACATTCATATTGAGCTGGCATCAATGTAATCATTTAATTCATCAAAATCAAATCGTTTCTGCCCCATAGGGGGAATCTGAAACCTTTAATCAATCTGTTACCTGTTGATGAGCGCCAGCCACTTGTCCTTGGTCTCTTCAGAGCTGAAATGAAGCAAATAATGTTAGAACACACAGTCAAAGGGAAAGTAACCGTTGCTTTTGCTTTGTTGTGTAACTCCCACCATTTATAGCCGCAGACTTCATCCAGTGCTATGTCTGGATTCCTCCTGATGGAAAGTATAATGGGTGTGTTTGTGAATCAGTACAAATGTGTAGATGCGTGTAGGCAGGTGCAAATATACGGCAGTGAACGCATCAGTATGCGCTGCATGTTTATGCCTGTGTGTGGTTATGTATTTGAGTTTTATTGAGAATGAGTTGAGTAGCTTAATGGGAGCTGCCTTCATGCTTATGCCTTTATGGATTTTGTGGTTGGGTTTGTTTTTCTTTTTTTTTAAGCCCTCTACTATACTGCACATCTGCACCTCCGAACACTGTGTACTCTTCCCGAAATATCTGGGAGTAACTGGTGAACAGGCTGGCCATGAATACTTTCCAATGTAAGGCATGTAGATGCACAGAAAGAAGTTATGTAAGAGGAAATTAAGTTACCTCAAGTTTCTCCTGTTTAATCGAATCAAGATAATCTAAGAAAAATGTAGCTACATTTCACCTTCCAGGAATTCCTCTTCCTAAATGTGAAGAAACCTGCGCAGCACTGAGTACTTACCTGAAGGTGGCCACACAGTTGCAGGTGGGCCAGCCCATAACGAAGCTCCTCTCTAGGGTTTGTGCTTCCTTCACACACTTCCTCCATGCAGTTAGCTGTCCACATCTCACATACTCGGACCTGAGCCTTTACTTTGAAATGAGTAGGAGACCTGCAAACAAGTCAAACAGTGTGCTATATTACAATTCCCCATAGCTCAGCAGGTCCTAATCACTGAACCAAAGGGATAGAAATCAGCTAACATTTTCCTGTATAAATGTAATAAATGTTCATATCCATCAACCGATCATTTAATGGAATTCATATTTCAGCGCTGCACTGCAATAAATGTCTTTTTTCTGAGTGGCTTCGGGGTTTCATGGCATTCCACGAGGAACTTTTGGCCTCTCCTTAATTGTGGAATCTGACTGTTTTCTTTAAATAACTTATTTCCATAAACCTACGACATATGGCAATCTTTTGAAAAAAAAGCATTCAATATAGAAGGAAAATATTAAAGGATTCAGCTATTTTCAGATGTTAAACACAGGCACGTTCAGCAGACGTGTATTATATGCCGCAACATCTGTAATTATTGAGGGAGAAGATCCAAATGCATACATTCGGCAAACAAACACGTAGTCTCTGTGTTATGAATGTAAAGGCTCACACACACACACACACACACACACACACACACATCACTGAACCCCTGCCCCCACCCACTATTGCTATCTTTTAAACACATACACACCAACGCACATTCCTCTAACTCACCCTGGGTTCAGCCACGATGTATTAAAGCCAATTATAGCATACACTCTCTCTACTGAAAGGGTCAGCTCCGCCCACTGGCACATGACCCACCACAGACATCCTGCTGTGTCTGCACTGAGGGGCTTGTGTGTACAGTAAGTACATACTGTAAGTACACAGAGCTTGTGTGTTTATGTGTATCTATAAGTATGCATGTGTGTATGTGGGGACTTCAAAATTGTCTGTGTGCTCTTTGGGTTTCTATTTTTGAATGTGCTTGTGTTGTGTAGCTTGTGGGTGGGAAGCCCCATACTTTAGGCCCAAGGCGAGCCAGTGTGGCTTTGATCTGAGCCAGGCTTCATATGGATTTAATTGGCTGGGAAATAATTATATGCTCGGGAAAAATGAGGGACAAAGTAGCAAAAGAAGCAGGAGAGTACGTGAAGAGGAATAGAGGGAAACTCCGTCCTCGACAAAGTGTCTTTTGCTAGGAACAGTGCAACTAAGAACAATGAAATGTTGCCACGGCACTTTGTTCCTATTTTTTCCTGTTTATGTCACCCCGTCTCCATTTTCTGTGCCGCTCTCACACTCACAACCACATAAACACACACTGCTTCCCTCTCCCTGTCATTTCACAAAATACACCGAGAGAAACTTACTTGGCCTTAGTGACGAGGAGTGTGTCGGTGAAGAGGAAAAGGTGTCTCTCCTGGGTCTGCAGGCCGGTCTTTAGCTGTGTTTGGGCGTGACCCAGGAATAGGCGGCCTGGACACTCAGCCAGGAAGGCCTGGACAAGGGGACAAGACTCTGGGCTCACTGGCGTCAAGCAGCTTTCCCTGGGGGACAAAATCGAGACAACACAGACACACAGAATGATTTACACTCTCCCCATAGGAGAAATCTGCGGTCTGGAGTGTGTGGAAGCATGAACTGAAACAACAGGTTTGGAAAGGTTTCTCTTTACCTCGCTATAGCAGCTATTGCAAAATTGCCACAGAATACAGCCCTGAGCTCCTGAATGGTTCACAGAAGCTGCTGCGTGACAAGCAAAAGGAGAGTGAAAGTAAAGGAACTCTGCTACCTTAAAATGACTGAAGGATGGCCGAAACAGCTGTAAAGCAACACACTTGGATGGATCTCGCTGTCAGGATAGAAAGAGGGACTTTAAGTAACTTGTCTGATACTTAAGACAGTGTGCACCTTTCTTACAAATGTTTCCAGCCTAATGGATTCATGTCAGGCTCCCGCAACCCCTGAGCCACCTACCACAATCATAAACCTCAAGAATCAAATGAGAGGCCATTAGCTCTAGAAGGATGCAATTCAAACATCACCCCTTTAATTTGGATTACCGCCAGGAAGACATTAAAGCAGAAAATTGGTGCCTGGCAACAGATGAGGAAACTAGTTCCATGTCAGCAAACACTGAGGAAGCTATTATGACTTTAAGGTTGGAAGCCATGGTATAGCTAAACCTGAACAACCTTGAACATTCTGTATTGTGTTGACCACAAGACCATAACTTTATTTCCACACATATTTGGTTTGAGGATGGTCCTGCTCCCAGCCCCCATTCCTGCATTGTATTTGACTGCGGGCTGTTTTCCCCCCCCCAAACTCACACAAGAATGCGAAACAATCATCCAGCAGCAATCATGTAACTGAAAGCACGAATCCCATGTAGCAGAGAGCCAAGCTGTGAAAAGGCTTAAATAACCCTCCAAATAGCCCCAAATTTGAATGTTCTCCTC
>JAMQGT020005171.1:0-23160 GCA_024447675.2 Pterophyllum scalare
TGTTATGTGTTTACTTGGTTCAGTTACGTATTGCAGCACAATGCAGAACAATCATTACTTTAAACAGTATAAAGAACTGCATATTAAGTCAACATAATGAAAATGTTGGAGATCTTTGTGTCTGTTTATCCTGGTTGTGATACTTAGTGGATTGTAGAGCATAATTCACATCTTTGAACCTTCCTGAGGAATGGATTTATTAGCCTTGAAAAGTGTTAGTTGAACAAAGAAAATATAGAAATATTTTAAATGTGCACCTCTCAATTTCTATTAATTACCTCATTTATTTTTCACAGTTGCTTTGTGACACAGATTGACCTTTTTCTTTCCCTCATTTCATAATCTATTAAGGAATGCTCTGGAATAATTCACATTTCACATCCCTTTCCGCATTCATGTCTCATTTATGTCAAAACACTGATCTCTCTGAAGGCTCCCAATCTCCCACTTTTCTCACAGAGGTTTACAATTTCTTGCAATATTGTGTCGCATTTATTTCTGCCATTTGTAAAAAAAAAATTACACTACTGTGAGGCGATGACAACAGTACCCTGCTTCAGCATGGATATGGTTGCAACAGTCATTTATACATATAATAAGTGCTTATACCAGCAACCACAGAGAGCCGCAGCTATGTGGTGTTATAACCCTGTTATAACCCTTCAAGACCAATTAATTGTTTTGAAGTTTGCAAGACTTAAGTTGCTTGTTAAAGAATTGGCATGTTTCAGAGCTTCATTACTACAGTTCTACAGTATCACTGTGTTGAGCATTTTAAGGATGTATACAGAGGCAAGTTTAAAATAATGTAAATGAATGCTAATGTGGGCATTTTCAATTAGCCAAAATGCCTTTTCTTTAATGTTACCTTATGTCCAAAACCATATTATCCTGCTATCGTCACATGCAAAAATTGATTTACATTTTTTTGTTTTGTTTTGTTTTGTTCGTTTGCATTTTTATGTTAAAGCAAGAAGATTCAAACATTGGATTTGATGGAGAAACCCTAATGCATAACAAACAACCCAGAGATCTGACAGCAAAGGATTTGGATGTGTTGTAAATTGATATTTTTGATATATTTGAATAGTTTTTTTTTTTAAGTTCTTCCTTCATTATTTGTTTCACAAAACGTACACAACTGTGGTTATTATCACGCTGCAGAAATTTATTCCTGAAGTATGTTGCAGAACACTGTGCATAAAAGAGCAGGTTGAAAATCAGGTTCACTTAGTGTCTCTGCATATTACTCAACAGGTGTTTCTGTAATCTAAAAAAAACTGAAGATACTTGGAGATAAATATAGTTGTCCTCTTTTTTATTATTATTTATAATAATTTCTGAATGCTGGCAGGAGGAATGGATACTTCATAGTTTTGCTTGTCGCAGTATTTATTTATTGTTAAGTGACTGTCTCCTTATTATCACTTTAAACCCCCATCACATATCTATGTTCAATGAGGAAATGTATGTTCAAAACCAACTGAAATATAACAATTATATTAAACAAAAATAGGATTTGTATAGAATCCTGCATAACATGTCTACAAGATTATCAGCAGATTTACTTTGACTGTGCAGCTGCAATAAATGCTTGTCTAGGCAGGTTGTCTTCTTTTGTCACTTTAAAAACACTAGTTGAATACTGAAGTATTTACACTTTTTTTTCAGAGCATTGTTTTCATCACATGCATAAAACTTATAAATTCCATTTCAATTTAAACATACTTTTAAAAGCAAATGCTGTATTGCATTTCCAGGGTACCGTGCTCACCATGCCACCTTAGCTCTTAGAAGCCATTGTTTGCCAGTGGGCGAACCAATCTCCTGGACAGCTCTTTCCTTGTAAAAGTTCCCCTTCACTACTTCACTTCAGTAACTTTATTACAGTATAGCTGAGAGATTTCTATTTCATATTGACCTAAGATTGCTTCAGTTGTCTCATTTCACCTTTTGTCTGGCCTGTGTTGGAGAAGTGACCTTCTTTGAGACTTGCAGTCGATATCACAGAATGCTTCAGAATGCTTCAGTGAAAGGCTGACAGCAGTTACAGGCAAACATCCTTTTTCAGTTGACTCGGGTATTTTCAATTAGAGTTTAATTTGAACTTTTAATCACTTTAATGTGTTAGAAACGATAAATAGAACAACAGATGTCCTTGGATTTCTATGCGTATGCACACAAATTGAGCTTCAGGCAAATATAAATAAGTTTACGCTTTCCTTTGTTTGTTTTTTTTGTTTTGTTTTGTTTTTTGTAAGTTCTGTCATAGTAAAATGAATAATAAATATTTTGTGTGAGGAAAAGATTGTTTCTCCTTTGCATCTGTTGTGTTTTGTTATTATATTTTTGTTTGATTAGTAATGTATAGAAATGGATAGATCTCAATTAACCAAAAACTACAGTCTAGAGATTTGAAAGGTTAAAGTATTAAAAACAGTAACTGACTGTGTCATTAGGCATTTGTTCAAAAAGGGGAAAAAAACTGTGATTTGTACCTCAATACTAGGAAGAATGATTTTTTTTTTTTTAATAATGTCATTGCATTGATGTCTTAACCAGGTTAATATGGCTATAAAGTCTAGTGTTTGGAAGTGTGAAGCAATCACAGTTGTGAACTGGACCAGTGAACAAGATAATCTGTTAATTTCCAAAGGGGCTTAGCCTGTTGGTTTGTAATTCAGATGGCAGGTTTTCAGCAAGGCTAGGCCAATACCTCACAATAAAACTCAAGTGACGAAAATCCTAAAAATAAAATGAACCCAAATGAATAAATAAATAACCAAAATTTACACCTTCCTGTTTGCGTTTTCTCCATGCACTAGTTCCTCTTTGACTGGGGAGTTTCTTGGGGTAACAGGACTTCGGGGAATGAAAATGCTACTGAATAGCTTTTGGTCAATGAGCCTTCGTGTAGCAAGGTCACAATCTGCCTCTCTTCTCTTTTGAAGTGTGTAAGTGATCCCTTGAGAAGCAGAGTAGCCAAGTTCATATAGACTTGCAAGATCACTGCTTCTACTGTATGTGGGCTCTATGGTTAAACAAGCTTCACCCAGTGCTTGAGTTCAGTGACTGTGTTCTTTTGGCTAACAAGCCATTTGAGTATTCATCAGTATTATGCACTACAGAATACTATGAAGGCTCTCTCCTATAATTGTCTTAGTTATGTTCATTGTATAAGTTTTAGTTGTGCATGGAGGGCTGTTAGTTTAGCATATATGTGGATTTAGCTGTACTTAGGGTAGTAATGGAAGATGTAGCCTCAGGGGCCTCTTGGCCTGAAGACTTATGGTTTAATGAGCATCACTTAGACAAAGAAATGACAACTCAGAGAATCTCTAACCTCATGATTTACTGTATCGCAGAGAAATATGAGGAATACATGTTAGCCTAAAGCCAGTTGAAGTTATTATTTAGCACAAAAATCCATGGGATTTGAGAATATCTAGAGCACACAGCAAAAAGGCATTGTGCTGTTTATTCAGAGTAAATCAAATTCAAAGTTAAGCATATGATATATGATTACCATATAAAATATGAAAAAAGTTTGTTAATTCTGCTGTATTGAAGGTTTGTTGCAACAGTTTGGTTGCAGGTATGAAGTGATGGATCTGAGCTTGAGCAATCCTTTTTGGAAAAATAGCCTCAAACATATACTGCATGTGTCCCTACACTCACACCCATAGGAGCTTTAGCAGGGAATACAGAACAGATGACCTTTCTGACCTTGTTATGGTTACATTAATAAACATGCAGTCAAAAGAAGCTTTGAATTCTGGTTCAGGGCAAAAGATGAACAGTTTCCCTATTTTTAAATTCCATTGTTTTGTTGAGCCATTAATTTACCCAGATCCTTGTCCTGTACAGACTATAACTCAGTCTAGTTCTTCTCTTGCTCCTCTAATAATTATGTTTTTATAAGTCGAAATCAGTGAGTATCCATGCCAACATACTGGTTTTGCTGGGTATTTTCTGGAAGTAAAATTGGTGCAGGGTTTCCTTCCATTCATTCCTTAGCAACCATGTATCAGGAGTGCCAAAGTCAAGTGAGTGCTGGCTGTTTAAAATGTAGTTGTTAAGGCAAGCAATTTGACAATCCTGACTGGCTTATTGTTAGTCTTTAGAAAGCCTTCACTAGACCACTAATTTTGTGATCAAGAAACTGGTGTTCCATGTCTTGATGCAAAACAAATAATGGAATGGACAGATTCAAAGGTCTGGACCCACGCAAAGAGTATACGTGTTGTAAGCAGCAAGTTGCTGTGGTTGGTGGCATTTCTGTTGGATAAATGATAACAGTAGATGTGAAGGCTTTAGTGTTAAAATGACTGCTTTACTTTTAGTTAACGTACAACTTGCTAGCTCAGTAATAGTGACCACAACTACTGAGGCCACTTTGGTTAGCTTATTTCTACAGTGATGACTGCAATGGCAATTTAAATTTTATTTCTGGTCACAATAGTTTATTCGTACAGCTAGTTTACACCTCTAAAAAATAGACCACATCAATTTTTCCGATAATGTCGCTAACATGCCAGGTTCATAATGATAATCAAGTAAGCTTATGTAAAACCTAATAAGCAACCAATGCATTAGAATTAGAACTCTCCCAACAGAGGGTCCACTTTGGTTCACCAGATGACTTTGCAATTTAGAAATTGTTTCACGTAAAATACTAGTGCTAATTATTTCCAAAAATTCAGCATGTGAAGATTTTATTAATTGCGATGTACTTGTAATGGCAATTCAAAGTATCCTCAGCAGCCAGCCGTCAGTTGGTGTGTAGATGTGTGGTTGTCTGTCTCTCTGTGTTAGCCCTGTGATGGACCGATGACCTGTCCAGGGTGTAACCCGCCCGTGACACCTAGGACAGGCTTCAGTCCTCCCACGAACCTAATCTGGATAAGCAGTCAAGAAAATGGATGGATGTTATTGTCTTGAGTGAATTCCTATTCAAGGCCACATACTATTTTGCCCACCACAGACAATGTCCCGCAGTGGGGGTAGTAGTTGCAGTTTGGTTTTGTGTTTTTATGATAGGTAGTGATTACATGTGGGACACCAGTGAGAAATGATGAAGATGCACAGCAAATTCTTTGTGGTAGGTTAGGATGCAGAGTGGATTGAGATCCTATACAGTAAAATGAATTTACTGCGTGTGTTAAGCCTTTGTTGAAGCACCCTTTTTGCAGGTGCAAAGAAAAAGATGACTTTGTAGTTGTGTGAGGGAGGTAAGATGTCTATTTGCTGCTCTTCCTGAGAGGAACTAGCAGTTGCAAGGTCCATGGAAAACTGAATTATAACAACAACAAAAAAATACAGAGAAGTTTTTGTGTGATTTGTAAATGATTAAAATGATAACTAATCTTGTACCACTAAATTTCATATTAGATGACTTTGGACATATGTGAAAAAGAATTGTTTATAATTTGTGCCATAAGTTATTATAATGACATAATTAATTTATACATGGAATGTATTCCTGCTTCCTATATGACAGCAGTTATAATGTATTTCAAGATGCTGGGTGCATTTTTCTAATAGCCCTATATTATCGGATTAATTGTTAATTGATAATATTATTAATTGATTAACTGATGAATGACATTGTTTTGAGTTATTTGAACTGTTGTAAACAATTGTAATAAATGAAGTAAATACATGTGCTCAGGCTGAAGTGAGACACCTTTTCCCATATTCAGTCTCATCTAAAATCTACTGAGGGAGGTTTTCCAGACATTTAGTATAGCTGCTATAAATAACTAATCTCTGTTCACTACATTCAAATGGTGCTTGCTCCGTTGCAATGGGTTTCAAGCTCATTTCCTCCTGTATGATTGTGATTGCAAAAATGATCTTTCAAAAGGAGCTATAAACATCCTATAAGCACATTATATAGTCATTTTCCACCTTTTAAGTTTGAAGTAGAATAGAATCAACTGGGATCATTTGACTTTGATAGTATGGAGACATGTAGTAATTTGCTGCCATGGGTGGACAGACTGAAATGTATAGGCAGCAGCCTTGGAAAAGACGGTGACTGAGGAAGGCATATCGTCTCTAAATGAGGGGTTAAATGGCACCCTGCCATCCAAAGATTGGAACTACCGCTACATGGAGCTCTAAATTGAGTTTAAATAGTCTTAACTTGATATGTGAGATGAATGACTGTCTGTAGCCATACCGATTACCATTTCACATTGTATTAGAATGTTTTGCCCCACCCCTACTTAGAATATCTCCAGTGAATTTGAATATGAATATCAGCTTGTTTTTATTTATAAACATAATTACTGTCTGTCTGCAATATTTTCACGCTTGTCAAGTAGAGAGCTCTGTGTACAGAATAAAAGCAAAAGCTCCCATAATTATGTTTACGTCCAGCGATGAAAAACCCCAGGGTTGTAATGATCAGTAATTATAAATACTTTTCAGCATGTCTACTGCCTCAGCTGGGACTATTGTGTGGTGTGAAGTGCAGAGTTTGTGCAGCTTAATTATGACATTGTACATGACTAAATGTACCAGTCTGCTTTAGCTCTGCAAAACACTTCCAGTGCATAATCACACTCAAGTTTGACTTTAAAGAGCTCATTACAGTTAGTTTTCTAAAGAGCGGCTTATTAAACACAGTTACCTAATAAGCATCTTTGGTGGTGCAAATTGGTAAAAATGGTAATGAGTCTGATTAGGCCGCGTTTCAATTACGACAGCTTTCACCCCACCCCCACCACCCCAATTTCCCCTCCCCCAAAACCAAAAAAGAGGAAGGAAAGTCCAGTTCTTTATGCTTGGGAACCCTCCTGGAAGGCATTTTGCTTTCTCTCTCACTCACACTCACACACATAGACAGAAAAGGGAAAAGAAAACCACTCTGCCACCTCTGTGCTTCCTTTCAGCAGCACAGTAATGAATAGAGAATTGTGCAAGCGGTGGTCCAATTTACGCACTAGGAAATTGGATGGACAGAGTGGAGGCCCACGCTTGTTTGCTTAAAAACGGCCTAGGCTACCAGATTAATAGTTCCCAAAAAGGTCAGCATCTCTGTTTCATCGATGATGATCACTCAACCAGAAATTAAACATCATAACGCAGCGTGGCATCATGTGCCAAATGCATTTTATCTTCACCTGATCTTCTTTGATGATATTGTGTGTGTATAATGTATATTATAACCTGTCAGGACATCACTTCTAATGAGGTGGCTTATTCTATATTATTTTTGTGCAGGACAATGATGTCTTTTATCAAATAAATCTTTATCATGGGGTCAGTCGTGAGCTTCATAACTCCAAAATTGGACACATTTTGAATTAAATGTGTTTTCTTACAATGATCATCTTAAATATGCCATACAGGATTATTGAGACCTATGAATTAACAAACACAGAAAAATCTAACAAAAGCCTTATTTGTGACTGGCTGATGAGTGGAATTTGAGCTTGAGCCCTGAGGCTATCTGAAAACATTCCTCTAATAGAGTACTCTGTAATTATACCATTTCAAAGAAGGACAAAGGAACTTGTGGATGTTTTATTTGAATTCCTATGAGGGTAGAATAAAGAACAAGATTGTAATATAAAACATAGTAGGAGCGCATTATATTCATTTGCTATGTGTGGGTACACATGAATTTGTGGCTCTTTATGGATTAGTGTCTACATGTGTAATTGATTGCCTGTCTTTCTGTATGTGTATAGCATTTATGAGTACTCATGCTGTCTCTTGGGATGCATTTATCATCCATTCCATAACCTTTGTCTTTATCAGACTATTTCAAAGTCTGATTCTTGCTAAAAATACTATTGTTTATAAATGTCTCAGTATAATTAAACTGGCTGATGTACTGAAAGCACCCAGTAATACCAATTATGATTAGAATTTGTATCGTGTTGCTTGTGTATGTAATAGCCATTTATTTCACTATTATAGTATAAGTCAGTTACACTTGCATTATGTATCCATTTCTCTATATGGCCTTTTTTTTCTAGGTGTAAGTTATTTTCTATGTAGAAAGTGCAAATCTACTGTATTTTAGTAGTGTACTGTATTTTGATAATCTTGAATGGCCTCCTTTTATAAAATACTTGATGTTCAGTGATCTCAAGTACGCTTTGCTAGAAGCACTTCTTTGATTGTCCAAAGTGGCACATTGTTCAGAGAGGATTAGCTGTAATAGAAAAAGCTCATTCAATAAGCTGTGTGCAATTTTGTTATTGACAAAATGTGCCTTGAGTGTTAAAGAACTCTACTGAATGATTTTTCAGAGCCCATCATCATGATACTTGTGGATACTGCGGTGGTAGCTGCTGTTTTCCAAACATGGTCTTCATTATGTGATATTTTCCTCAGGAAAAATATATATTGTATAGTTAAAAAAAAAAAAAAAAAGACGTAACAGAGAAGGAAAAAGAAAACAGGTGTCAGGCTATGATGGTAAATTATTTTTTTCTTCTGTAAACTCTTAATTTGCATCTGACCCACCTACAGACCTAGAAAAATAGTTGATCTGGAGGATAATGGGTGACTAAGACAGTACTGTTAGTCAGTGATTACTTTTGAAATTCTCAAGAGTGTAGATGCATCATTCTCTTAAGTTCATTAACATTAGAAATATTTGATTAAATTTACCTTTTTGTATGATTTTGTGTTGGTGTTTGACACTGATATTTTTCACATTTTATTGTTTCAAATTTTATTGTTTATTCTTTATCATCCAGAATAATAGTATTTGTTTTTACATGTCATTATCTGCATATTGGTAAACATTTCTATTTAACCACAGTATGGCTTTGCTATTTTTATGTATAGGCTTTTTGCCTCAGGTTTTCTTTCCTTTATCATTAGCTTGGATGGTTGACAACCATGTGAGCCATAGCATGGATCTCTTTGACTAAAACCATGTAAATTAACACAATTAGTGCAGCATCATCCCGCTAATTAGCTGCCTTTGTCTAGAGTTGCTGGTGGGCAAATGGCTGGGAGGGAGTCAGAAGGGAATCAACAGCATTTGTAATCTGGACAGTAGCTGCATGTTGCTTAAATCCTGTGATGTAGACTTAACCTACTGAAATATACAGTATAGCACCATCGCTATACAGACGTTCTAACAGGCAGGGACAGTTTAGTTGAATGCATCCTCTCTCGTATCTTGTTCTGGCATTTGGTCAGATTAGTGTTCATGAGAGATGTGTGAGACTGTGTACACTATCAGATTGTCTCGAGCTGTAATCTCTAATAGTCTAAATTCTTTGGGGGTATAGTACATCCTCTGATAATCCCAGAGTAATAGATGACAGCATGAGTAAAAACTTTTATTTGCAGATCGACTTTAGTATTTAACTTGATTATTTCTGTCATTCAAACCTTTAAGTCTATATAGAGAGGCTGGGGAGAAAAAGACAAGTGAAGCATGTTTTTCCCATCCTCACTCTGCCGATGAGGAAGCAGTAGGCAGACTTGATGTGGATGTAATTCATGCTGGGCTGAGGGGTTTGTGTGATGAAAGCAACAGAGCGCTGCCAAGGAAGATTGCTTTGCTGCTGTCCTCCAAGCAGATTTGAAACTGTCTCAGAATGCCTCAGATGAGAGTTGGATTATAGACTGACCTGCAATGTCTGTGTCATTCTGCTCTGTGTTGGGTGGATTATACCACCGTTACCAAGTGCTGGGTCCCACATCCTCATAGTGTCCGTGATGTGTATTCAGATATTGTTGTCTGTCATATAAGATACATTTAGAGATTATGAAGCAAGTTCTATAAAATTCATATATTGTAGAAAACTAATTTTAGCCCTCTCAGTACATAGGTTAAAAAGTAATATGTCATTTTTTTTCCTTTGTAATTTTTTACCACTCTTCACACAAACAGTTAGAAAAACACCTATGGACTTTTTCACTATGAATGTTTCAAGATGTTTGACTATAGAACATTTAGAAATATCAGATTCTTACATTTAAATGATGATGAACCACAATTCAGTGCTTACATTGACATATTTCTTCCTTATGTGGAATATCTAGGTCTAAAGATGCAGTGGACCCCAGAGCACACACAATGGGCAGAACAACACTTTGACATCTCATCCACTACCCGCTCGCCAGCACACAAAGTAGAGGCCTACCGGGGGCACTTACAGCGAACATACCAGTATGCGTGGGCAAATGATGACATCTCTGCACTGACTGCCTCCAATCTGCTTAAGAAATATGCAGAGAAGTACTCTGGGATCCTAGAAGGCCCAAATGAAAGAACCCTGCTGTGCTCATACTCTGATAGCGCTACTGGACTCATGAATGGACGAAAGTCAGAGAATGAATCCTGGCAGGAGGGGATTTACCCAATGAACTGTGCTCCAGATGTTATATCTGTGAGCAAAGCTGGAATGACAGCTGCCCTACCCCCTACAGATGTGTCAGCTAGCATAGGCAGCTCCCCAGGGGTGGCCAGCAGCTTGTCTGAGCCTAGCTACTCCAGTAGTAACTGTGGGAGTCACACAGCCACTACTCTCCACTCGGGCCTTCCCTCTCAGGAATATACTGCCAGCTACAACGGCTCCTACCTGCATTCTAGCTACAGTGGCCAGAGTACCCCCGCCCTCCCGTCCCCGCATCCTTCTCCTTTGCACAGTGCTGGGCTATTACAGCCCCCTCCCCCACCTCCTCCCCCTAGTTTAGTACCAAGCTACAACGCTGGGTCTCCAAACCTTCCCAACTACAATTATCCTCCGACAGGGTATGCTTCGCAGACTGCAGTTGGCCCTGGTTATAGCCCTGGGGGAGCACCCCCTCCTTCTGCTTATCTGCCGTCTGGTATTGCAGCTCCTACACCAATCCCTCCCTCTACATTGCCTGGCTATGCCTACCAGTCCAATAATCATACCCCAATTGCACCAACACCTTTGAATGGCAGCACATCCAACTCATTAAAACGAAAAGCTTTCTACATGAGTGGACATGGAGATATGGACTCAAGCTATGGTAATTTCAGCTACAACCAACAGCGCTCTGCACAGAGCCCCATGTACAGAATAGTAGATGGCAGTGTCTCAGACTCAAACAGGGGCAGTGGCTTTGAAAGAAATGCTGAAGCAACATCTTTAGCTTTTAAGCCAACCAAACAGCCAATAGCTTCTGATCAGCAAAGAAAATTTAGCTTACACTCTGGCAGAGCACTAACTCCTCCATCATATGGCTCAACCAAAAGCTCTGCGGGTGATCTTAGAACTAATGAACCCTACAGCAAGTTTGAATCTCCCATCATGAGCGAGCAAACTGAAGAACACAGACAGCACCTCTCTCACTCCTTAACAGGGTCAGACATAGGTACAGCTACCTCTTCTATCCATGCTGCAGAGGAACAGCTGAAGAACAGTGATTCCAACCTGGTGGAGTTGGTAACCACAGAAATCCTTCAGCAGGGCTCCCCAGTGGACTGGAGTGACATTGCAGGTCTGGATATGGCCAAAGCAGCCATCAAAGAGGAGATACTATGGCCCATTTTAAGGCCTGATATGTTCAGTGGACTTGCCACGTTACCTCGGAGCCTCCTTTTATTTGGACCTCAGGGAACTGGTAGGACACTTCTGGCACGCTGCATGGCCAACCAACTGGGGGCTGCCTTTTTGCGATTAAGCAGTTCAGCACTGGTGACAAAGTGGTTGGGAGAAGGGGACAAGATCATCCAGGCTTCTTTCCTCATGGCACGTTGTCGCCAACCAGCAGTAGTCTTCATCAGTGAGGTGGACCTACTGCTGTCAGCCCAGCTCAGTGAGGAGAGCCCTGTGAATCACCTGAAGACTGAGCTTCTCATACAGCTTGACAGCATTATGACCTCTACTGAGGACCACGTTCTTGTGGTCTGCTCCACCAGTAAGCCTGAAGAGATCCCAGAGTCTCTGCGGAGGTACTTTACCAAGAGATTGTTAATTCCTTTGCCTGATGGGACTGCACGCCATCAGATAATCAGTCAGCTGCTCTCACAGCATAACTACTGTCTTAGTGACAAAGAGATGTCACTACTAGTTCAGAGGACAGAAGGCTTTTCAGGACTGGATGTGGTCCAGCTGTGTCAAGAGGCTGTTGTAGGTCCTCTCCATGGCATGCCTGGTACTGACCTGTCAAACATCCACCCTAGTCAGATGAGGCCGATCTCTTACCAAGACTTTGACAATGTGTTTTGCAAATTCCAGCCCAGCATATCACAAAAAGAACTCGATATGTACACTGAGTGGAATAAAATGTTTGGTTGTAGTCAATGAAAGGGAACCATCAAACACAGTTTCTTTAAAACCAGTTGTTGAGTACAAATAAATGTTTAGCCTTCATTGAAGAAGAGAAAAGGCCAAACAGTGATGACATGAACAGGCTATATAGAGTAAAGGAATTTTCCTTATGAGCTTCAGACAGAAGTTGTCAGTCTGGACATCAGACTTTGGTTAAAATCAGAAAAACACTTTATATGGCTAAATCCATGTGTTCACTAAAACTCAAACAACTTGGAGAAGATGCCCCACATTTTGTATATACATATATATATTTAAATATATATACTATTCTGCTAATCTTGAGATTTAGTTGCTATCAAGTGCCTGAGGTGGTGCTGTTTAAGTTTTTTGTTGTATTTTTTTTTGCCTCACAATCTTCATTGGTGAAATGTGCTAATATAAAAAAAAAAGCTTTACAATGTGACAAGACCTTGCTTTCTCTTTATTATTGAACAGTGTTCTTCAGCTGTGTATGTTTTGTGCTCTCTGTGAACACTTGTGGTTAATTTGAGCTGAATTAAATTTACTGGCATCATTTTAGTTGGGTTTCATTATCTTACACAGGTTTTATGCGTATGTAAGTCATTTACTTACCATAACATTGGTATATCCATTATTTTTAGGTGGATCAATAGGATTTTTTTCAGTCAACTTAAATTTGGTTGCTGTACTAGCCTCTCCTCGATAAATTGATAATTTTAAAAAAAATAGCTGACATGGTGAATTCAATTTGATCAATAAGTTATGTAATTCTTGTTAAAATATCAGAACAATAATTCACAATGTAAAATTCTGCCATTTATTTCTTTTGATGTTCTCTATTTGACAACTCAGGAAAGTGATGATGATAATGATGATAATGATATGTCTAGTACCTCATAAGCTTGTATCAAAGCACTACACAACACAGAAGCATTTGGCTGGTATTTAAAATCACATCATTTAACCATGAAAGGCTATTAAATACCTCAAAAAGCTTGAAACAAATCAAGAAGTTTCCTTCAATGAATGTATGAGAGTAATTCTCATTTATTTGTTTAGGATTCTTTAACTTTTGAATTTGTTTGAAATGGAAATTTGTCCTATGATCACATTTTGAAAAGAATGGAATAATTGTGTAGAATAATCTAGAATTATAGCCTTAAAGAAAATTCTCTTTGGAGCATTTTTTTTTCCTTTTCCTGTTGGCTATCTATGAAATACCTTCATTTACATCAAATACAATGATCCTATTGTTTAGTTCCCTGCTTGCAGACACAAATGCTCAGCTTGTGGTTATGCAGAACTGAGAGAAATACAGAAGGTGTAGACAAATATCTTGGGGTTGAGAAAGACAACTGCCCCAAGCTCTTTCATTCCATCTTGCTGCTGTTTTATCATTAATGAAACCTAAGGATTATGTATAGCCCAAGTTCCTTTCTACCTCAGTTTGTTTGTTATCTCTGAAAGACAAATTCATAAGGACAGTAAAATGTCAGCACCTATTCTGCTTGTTTGATGAGAAAACCCTTTGAGAGAAAACAAAACAGTATTTTGTTTTGTGAAAAATCTATTAGCTTTACATTTTGATAACTGCCAAGTATCTTGTTACTCACCATATAATGTACGTAAAGGGGAATGCCACTGAATGTCAGGTTTGTGATACACTATGCCTTTGCCTTAAGGACAATTTGGTCTGTATTATTGTTGTTGTACCTTGTTAGACCCCTGAATCTGTGATATCTGATAGATACATGTGTAGGTCTGCACATGTTCTGTCTTAAAAAATAATTCCATTATGTCAAAGTTTACTACTGCTTCTTAGGCTATAGCTGTAACATCCATTAATTGAGTGGCATTCCTAAAAAGGAATGCCACTCAATTAATGGATGTTACAGCTATAGCCTAAGAAGCAGTAGTAAACTTTGACATAATGGAATTATTTTTTAAGACAGAACATGTGCAGACCTACACATGTATCTATCAGATATCACAGATTCAGGGGTCTAACAAGGTACAACAACAATAATACAGACCAAATTGTCCTTAAGGCAAAGGCATAGTGTATCACAAACCTGACATTCAGTGGCATTCCCCTTTACGTACATTATATGGTGAGTAACAAGATACTGGCAGTTATCAAAATGTAAAGCTAATAGATTTTTCACAAACAAAATACTGTTTTGTTTTCTCTCAAAGGGTTTTCTCATCAAACAAGCAGAATAGGTGCTGACATTTTACTGTCCTTATGAATTTGTCTTTCAGAGATAACAAACAAACTGAGGTAGAAAGGAACTTGGGCTATACATAATCCTTAGGTTTCATTAATGATAAAACAGCAGCAAGATGGAATGAAAGAGCTTGGGGCAGTTGTCTTTCTCAACCCCAAGATATTTGTCTACACCTTCTGTATTTCTCTCAGTTCTGCATAACCACAAGCTGAGCATTTGTGTCTGCAAGCAGGGAACTAAACAATAGGATCATTGTATTTGATGTAAATGAAGGTATTTCATAGATAGCCAACAGGAAAAGGAAAAAAAAATGCTCCAAAGAGAATTTTCTTTAAGGCTATAATTCTAGATTATTCTACACAATTATTCCATTCTTTTCAAAATGTGATCATAGGACAAATTTCCATTTCAAACAAATTCAAAAGTTAAAGAATCCTAAACAAATAAATGAGAATTACTCTCATACATTCATTGAAGGAAACTTCTTGATTTGTTTCAAGCTTTTTGAGGTATTTAATAGCCTTTCATGGTTAAATGATGTGATTTTAAATACCAGCCAAATGCTTCTGTGTTGTGTAGTGCTTTGATACAAGCTTATGAGGTACTAGACATATCATTATCATCATTATCATCATCACTTTCCTGAGTTGTCAAATAGAGAACATCAAAAGAAATAAATGGCAGAATTTTACATTGTGAATTATTGTTTGATATTTTAACAAGAATTACATAACTTATTGATCAAATTGAATTCACCATGTCAGCTATTTTTTTTAAAATTATCAATTTATCGAGGAGAGGCTAGTACAGCAACCAAATTTAAGTTGACTGAAAAAAATCCTATTGATCCACCTAAAAATAATGGATATACCAATGTTATGGTAAGTAAATGACTTACATACGCATAAAACCTGTGTAAGATAATGAAACCCAACTAAAATGATGCCAGTAAATTTAATTCAGCTCAAATTAACCACAAGTGTTCACAGAGAGCACAAAACATACACAGCTGAAGAACACTGTTCAATAATAAAGAGAAAGCAAGGTCTTGTCACATTGTAAAGCTTTTTTTTTTATATTAGCACATTTCACCAATGAAGATTGTGAGGCAAAAAAAAATACAACAAAAAACTTAAACAGCACCACCTCAGGCACTTGATAGCAACTAAATCTCAAGATTAGCAGAATAGTATATATATTTAAATATATATATGTATATACAAAATGTGGGGCATCTTCTCCAAGTTGTTTGAGTTTTAGTGAACACATGGATTTAGCCATATAAAGTGTTTTTCTGATTTTAACCAAAGTCTGATGTCCAGACTGACAACTTCTGTCTGAAGCTCATAAGGAAAATTCCTTTACTCTATATAGCCTGTTCATGTCATCACTGTTTGGCCTTTTCTCTTCTTCAATGAAGGCTAAACATTTATTTGTACTCAACAACTGGTTTTAAAGAAACTGTGTTTGATGGTTCCCTTTCATTGACTACAACCAAACATTTTATTCCACTCAGTGTACATATCGAGTTCTTTTTGTGATATGCTGGGCTGGAATTTGCAAAACACATTGTCAAAGTCTTGGTAAGAGATCGGCCTCATCTGACTAGGGTGGATGTTTGACAGGTCAGTACCAGGCATGCCATGGAGAGGACCTACAACAGCCTCTTGACACAGCTGGACCACATCCAGTCCTGAAAAGCCTTCTGTCCTCTGAACTAGTAGTGACATCTCTTTGTCACTAAGACAGTAGTTATGCTGTGAGAGCAGCTGACTGATTATCTGATGGCGTGCAGTCCCATCAGGCAAAGGAATTAACAATCTCTTGGTAAAGTACCTCCGCAGAGACTCTGGGATCTCTTCAGGCTTACTGGTGGAGCAGACCACAAGAACGTGGTCCTCAGTAGAGGTCATAATGCTGTCAAGCTGTATGAGAAGCTCAGTCTTCAGGTGATTCACAGGGCTCTCCTCACTGAGCTGGGCTGACAGCAGTAGGTCCACCTCACTGATGAAGACTACTGCTGGTTGGCGACAACGTGCCATGAGGAAAGAAGCCTGGATGATCTTGTCCCCTTCTCCCAACCACTTTGTCACCAGTGCTGAACTGCTTAATCGCAAAAAGGCAGCCCCCAGTTGGTTGGCCATGCAGCGTGCCAGAAGTGTCCTACCAGTTCCCTGAGGTCCAAATAAAAGGAGGCTCCGAGGTAACGTGGCAAGTCCACTGAACATATCAGGCCTTAAAATGGGCCATAGTATCTCCTCTTTGATGGCTGCTTTGGCCATATCCAGACCTGCAATGTCACTCCAGTCCACT
Organism: Pterophyllum scalare; assembly: GCA_024447675.2. Taxonomy (NCBI): domain Eukaryota; kingdom Metazoa; phylum Chordata; class Actinopteri; order Cichliformes; family Cichlidae; genus Pterophyllum; species Pterophyllum scalare. The sequence goes on from JAMQGT020005171.1 coordinate 16,790, forward strand.
GGGGAGCCCTGCTGAAGGATTTCTGTGGTTACCAACTCGACCAGGTTGGAATCACTGTTCTTCAGCTGTTCCTCTGCAGCATGGATAGAAGAGGTAGCTGTACCTATGTCTGACCCTGTTAAGGAGTGAGAGAGGTGCTGTCTGTGTTCTTCAGTTTGCTCGCTCATGATGGGAGATTCAAACTTGCTGTAGGGTTCATTAGTTCTAAGATCACCCGCAGAGCTTTTGGTTGAGCCATATGATGGAGGAGTTAGTGCTCTGCCAGAGTGTAAGCTAAATTTTCTTTGCTGATCAGAAGCTATTGGCTGTTTGGTTGGCTTAAAAGCTAAAGATGTTGCTTCAGCATTTCTTTCAAAGCCACTGCCCCTGTTTGAGTCTGAGACACTGCCATCTACTATTCTGTACATGGGGCTCTGTGCAGAGCGCTGTTGGTTGTAGCTGAAATTACCATAGCTTGAGTCCATATCTCCATGTCCACTCATGTAGAAAGCTTTTCGTTTTAATGAGTTGGATGTGCTGCCATTCAAAGGTGTTGGTGCAATTGGGGTATGATTATTGGACTGGTAGGCATAGCCAGGCAATGTAGAGGGAGGGATTGGTGTAGGAGCTGCAATACCAGACGGCAGATAAGCAGAAGGAGGGGGTGCTCCCCCAGGGCTATAACCAGGGCCAACTGCAGTCTGCGAAGCATACCCTGTCGGAGGATAATTGTAGTTGGGAAGGTTTGGAGACCCAGCGTTGTAGCTTGGTACTAAACTAGGGGGAGGAGGTGGGGGAGGGGGCTGTAATAGCCCAGCACTGTGCAAAGGAGAAGGATGCGGGGACGGGAGGGCGGGGGTACTCTGGCCACTGTAGCTAGAATGCAGGTAGGAGCCGTTGTAGCTGGCAGTATATTCCTGAGAGGGAAGGCCCGAGTGGAGAGTAGTGGCTGTGTGACTCCCACAGTTACTACTGGAGTAGCTAGGCTCAGACAAGCTGCTGGCCACCCCTGGGGAGCTGCCTATGCTAGCTGACACATCTGTAGGGGGTAGGGCAGCTGTCATTCCAGCTTTGCTCACAGATATAACATCTGGAGCACAGTTCATTGGGTAAATCCCCTCCTGCCAGGATTCATTCTCTGACTTTCGTCCATTCATGAGTCCAGTAGCGCTATCAGAGTATGAGCACAGCAGGGTTCTTTCATTTGGGCCTTCTAGGATCCCAGAGTACTTCTCTGCATATTTCTTAAGCAGATTGGAGGCAGTCAGTGCAGAGATGTCATCATTTGCCCACGCATACTGGTATGTTCGCTGTAAGTGCCCCTGTAGGCCTCTACTTTGTGTGCTGGCGAGCGGGTAGTGGATGAGATGTCAAAGTGTTGTTCTGCCCATTGTGTGTGCTCTGGGGTCCACTGCATCTTTAGACCTAGATATTCCACATAAGGAAGAAATATGTCAATGTAAGCACTGAATTGTGGTTCATCATCATTTAAATGTAAGAATCTGATATTTCTAAATGTTCTATAGTCAAACATCTTGAAACATTCATAGTGAAAAAGTCCATAGGTGTTTTTCTAACTGTTTGTGTGAAGAGTGGTAAAAAATTACAAAGGAAAAAAAAATGACATATTACTTTTTAACCTATGTACTGAGAGGGCTAAAATTAGTTTTCTACAATATATGAATTTTATAGAACTTGCTTCATAATCTCTAAATGTATCTTATATGACAGACAACAATATCTGAATACACATCACGGACACTATGAGGATGTGGGACCCAGCACTTGGTAACGGTGGTATAATCCACCCAACACAGAGCAGAATGACACAGACATTGCAGGTCAGTCTATAATCCAACTCTCATCTGAGGCATTCTGAGACAGTTTCAAATCTGCTTGGAGGACAGCAGCAAAGCAATCTTCCTTGGCAGCGCTCTGTTGCTTTCATCACACAAACCCCTCAGCCCAGCATGAATTACATCCACATCAAGTCTGCCTACTGCTTCCTCATCGGCAGAGTGAGGATGGGAAAAACATGCTTCACTTGTCTTTTTCTCCCCAGCCTCTCTATATAGACTTAAAGGTTTGAATGACAGAAATAATCAAGTTAAATACTAAAGTCGATCTGCAAATAAAAGTTTTTACTCATGCTGTCATCTATTACTCTGGGATTATCAGAGGATGTACTATACCCCCAAAGAATTTAGACTATTAGAGATTACAGCTCGAGACAATCTGATAGTGTACACAGTCTCACACATCTCTCATGAACACTAATCTGACCAAATGCCAGAACAAGATACGAGAGAGGATGCATTCAACTAAACTGTCCCTGCCTGTTAGAACGTCTGTATAGCGATGGTGCTATACTGTATATTTCAGTAGGTTAAGTCTACATCACAGGATTTAAGCAACATGCAGCTACTGTCCAGATTACAAATGCTGTTGATTCCCTTCTGACTCCCTCCCAGCCATTTGCCCACCAGCAACTCTAGACAAAGGCAGCTAATTAGCGGGATGATGCTGCACTAATTGTGTTAATTTACATGGTTTTAGTCAAAGAGATCCATGCTATGGCTCACATGGTTGTCAACCATCCAAGCTAATGATAAAGGAAAGAAAACCTGAGGCAAAAAGCCTATACATAAAAATAGCAAAGCCATACTGTGGTTAAATAGAAATGTTTACCAATATGCAGATAATGACATGTAAAAACAAATACTATTATTCTGGATGATAAAGAATAAACAATAAAATTTGAAACAATAAAATGTGAAAAATATCAGTGTCAAACACCAACACAAAATCATACAAAAAGGTAAATTTAATCAAATATTTCTAATGTTAATGAACTTAAGAGAATGATGCATCTACACTCTTGAGAATTTCAAAAGTAATCACTGACTAACAGTACTGTCTTAGTCACCCATTATCCTCCAGATCAACTATTTTTCTAGGTCTGTAGGTGGGTCAGATGCAAATTAAGAGTTTACAGAAGAAAAAAATAATTTACCATCATAGCCTGACACCTGTTTTCTTTTTCCTTCTCTGTTACGTCTTTTTTTTTTTTTTAACTATACAATATATATTTTTCCTGAGGAAAATATCACATAATGAAGACCATGTTTGGAAAACAGCAGCTACCACCGCAGTATCCACAAGTATCATGATGATGGGCTCTGAAAAATCATTCAGTAGAGTTCTTTAACACTCAAGGCACATTTTGTCAATAACAAAATTGCACACAGCTTATTGAATGAGCTTTTTCTATTACAGCTAATCCTCTCTGAACAATGTGCCACTTTGGACAATCAAAGAAGTGCTTCTAGCAAAGCGTACTTGAGATCACTGAACATCAAGTATTTTATAAAAGGAGGCCATTCAAGATTATCAAAATACAGTACACTACTAAAATACAGTAGATTTGCACTTTCTACATAGAAAATAACTTACACCTAGAAAAAAAAGGCCATATAGAGAAATGGATACATAATGCAAGTGTAACTGACTTATACTATAATAGTGAAATAAATGGCTATTACATACACAAGCAACACGATACAAATTCTAATCATAATTGGTATTACTGGGTGCTTTCAGTACATCAGCCAGTTTAATTATACTGAGACATTTATAAACAATAGTATTTTTAGCAAGAATCAGACTTTGAAATAGTCTGATAAAGACAAAGGTTATGGAATGGATGATAAATGCATCCCAAGAGACAGCATGAGTACTCATAAATGCTATACACATACAGAAAGACAGGCAATCAATTACACATGTAGACACTGAATCCATAAAGAGCCACAAATTCATGTGTACCCACACATAGCAAATGAATATAATGCGCTCCTACTATGTTTTATATTACAATCTTGTTCTTTATTCTACCCTCATAGGAATTCAAATAAAACATCCACAAGTTCCTTTGTCCTTCTTTGAAATGGTATAATTACAGAGTACTCTATTAGAGGAATGTTTTCAGATAGCCTCAGGGCTCAAGTCTCAAATTCCACTCATCAGCCAGTCACAAATAAGGCTTTTGTTAGATTTTTCTGTGTTTGTTAATTCATAGGTCTCAATAATCCTGTATGGCATATTTAAGATGATCATTGTAAGAAAACACATTTAATTCAAAATGTGTCCAATTTTGGAGTTATGAAGCTCACGACTGACCCCATGATAAAGATTTATTTGATAAAAGACATCATTGTCCTGCACAAAAATAATATAGAATAAGCCACCTCATTAGAAGTGATGTCCTGACAGGTTATAATATACATTATACACACACAATATCATCAAAGAAGATCAGGTGAAGATAAAATGCATTTGGCACATGATGCCACGCTGCGTTATGATGTTTAATTTCTGGTTGAGTGATCATCATCGATGAAACAGAGATGCTGACCTTTTTGGGAACTATTAATCTGGTAGCCTAGGCCGTTTTTAAGCAAACAAGCGTGGGCCTCCACTCTGTCCATCCAATTTCCTAGTGCGTAAATTGGACCACCGCTTGCACAATTCTCTATTCATTACTGTGCTGCTGAAAGGAAGCACAGAGGTGGCAGAGTGGTTTTCTTTTCCCTTTTCTGTCTATGTGTGTGAGTGTGAGTGAGAGAGAAAGCAAAATGCCTTCCAGGAGGGTTCCCAAGCATAAAGAACTGGACTTTCCTTCCTCTTTTTTGGTTTTGGGGGAGGGGAAATTGGGGTGGTGGGGGTGGGGTGAAAGCTGTCGTAATTGTAAACGCGGCCTAATCAGACTCATTACCATTTTTACCAATTTGCACCACCAAAGATGCTTATTAGGTAACTGTGTTTAATAAGCCGCTCTTTATAAAGCTAACTGTAATGAGCTCTTTAAAGTCAAACTTGAGTGTGATTATGCACTGGAAGTGTTTTGCAGAGCTAAAGCAGACTGGTACATTTAGTCATGTACAATGTCATAATTAAGCTGCACAAACTCTGCACTTCACACCACACAATAGTCCCAGCTGAGGCAGTAGACATGCTGAAAAGTATTTATAATTACTGATCATTACAACCCTGGGGTTTTTCATCGCTGGACGTAAACATAATTATGGGAGCTTTTGCTTTTATTCTGTACACAGAGCTCTCTACTTGACAAGCGTGAAAATATTGCAGACAGACAGTAATTATGTTTATAAATAAAAACAAGCTGATATTCATATTCAAATTCACTGGAGATATTCTAAGTAGGGGTGGGGCAAAACATTCTAATACAATGTGAAATGGTAATCGGTATGGCTACAGACAGTCATTCATCTCACATATCAAGTTAAGACTATTTAAACTCAATTTAGAGCTCCATGTAGCGGTAGTTCCAATCTTTGGATGGCAGGGTGCCATTTAACCCCTCATTTAGAGACGATATGCCTTCCTCAGTCACCGTCTTTTCCAAGGCTGCTGCCTATACATTTCAGTCTGTCCACCCATGGCAGCAAATTACTACATGTCTCCATACTATCAAAGTCAAATGATCCCAGTTGATTCTATTCTACTTCAAACTTAAAAGGTGGAAAATGACTATATAATGTGCTTATAGGATGTTTATAGCTCCTTTTGAAAGATCATTTTTGCAATCACAATCATACAGGAGGAAATGAGCTTGAAACCCATTGCAACGGAGCAAGCACCATTTGAATGTAGTGAACAGAGATTAGTTATTTATAGCAGCTATACTAAATGTCTGGAAAACCTCCCTCAGTAGATTTTAGATGAGACTGAATATGGGAAAAGGTGTCTCACTTCAGCCTGAGCACATGTATTTACTTCATTTATTACAATTGTTTACAACAGTTCAAATAACTCAAAACAATGTCATTCATCAGTTAATCAATTAATAATATTATCAATTAACAATTAATCCGATAATATAGGGCTATTAGAAAAATGCACCCAGCATCTTGAAATACATTATAACTGCTGTCATATAGGAAGCAGGAATACATTCCATGTATAAATTAATTATGTCATTATAATAACTTATGGCACAAATTATAAACAATTCTTTTTCACATATGTCCAAAGTCATCTAATATGAAATTTAGTGGTACAAGATTAGTTATCATTTTAATCATTTACAAATCACACAAAAACTTCTCTGTATTTTTTTGTTGTTGTTATAATTCAGTTTTCCATGGACCTTGCAACTGCTAGTTCCTCTCAGGAAGAGCAGCAAATAGACATCTTACCTCCCTCACACAACTACAAAGTCATCTTTTTCTTTGCACCTGCAAAAAGGGTGCTTCAACAAAGGCTTAACACACGCAGTAAATTCATTTTACTGTATAGGATCTCAATCCACTCTGCATCCTAACCTACCACAAAGAATTTGCTGTGCATCTTCATCATTTCTCACTGGTGTC
>JAMQGT020005172.1:0-43655 GCA_024447675.2 Pterophyllum scalare
ACAACAAAAACAACCTGATCACTACATTCTTGCTTGTGTTGCTGCAGTAATATATAGTATCACAGAAGCTTCCACTTCCTGATTTATTAAACATCACAATTCACCTCAGATATTTTTGCTCAAGATTGGACCTTCCAGAAAGAAAGGGAATTTATTTTTTTTAAAGGTATTATTTGAACAGGGGTGACCAATTAATTTCCCCAAATGGCAGAAATCAGGATTGTTGTGGAGGGCCACATCAATAAGCTTACAAAGAGATTATATCAGATATTTTATACTGAGCAGAAATGGGGTTAAGTCTATTGGTTCAGCTCTCCACAACAATCCTAGCTTCTCATGTGGCCCCTTGGGGAAATTAATTGCTTCTAGCTAATTAATTAGAAGATTGACACCACTTCCTTATCTCTCTAAGACCAAGCTTCGCTTTGTTTAAAAGCAACTGAAATTGACCTGCTAAGTATCCCTTTAAGCTCATTAGCAAACATTTTATATTTTGTTTGCTTGATCTGTATAAAGAAAACAATTGGATTATGGTGCAATACCTTCCTGAAGTCCTTGGTTCTTGCCTGGCAATGTCACAGTGATGACAAAGCATCCATCTATGTATCCCAATTCATGGCCAGGTCACAGTGGCAGCAGGTTTCACAACTTTGCTGAGACATCCTCTCTCAAGCAGTGTTTTCCTTCTTTGTTCTCTCCAGATGAGATGGTGCACAGGTTTGAGTAAGAGAAATATGGATATATATAAATTAATTACATTTGGAATTTTGTGCTAAAATCAAACCATTAAATACACACAGTGAATGCAGAAATATATTTCTATTTGAAGTCAATGTGTTCTTTACTGCTTGTCTGAGCCCGCTGAGCCCGTTGTATTCCACTGCTAATTGTACATATCTCTGTGGCTCAGTTGGGAGATGAGAACATCCATTAATCATCAAAGATTGACGTTCTAATTAGTAATAGCTCCAAAACTCCAAGACCATCTTTGAGCTCTGTGAATGTGGACATCCCTCTCACAGTTCAGAGTGAAAGTGATCACCCAGGAACCTTTAGGAATGTATCCAGAACCTTATTGGGAGCCAGTGTAGGGAAGACCAAAATCAGTGCTACATGGGACCTTTTGCAGGAGACCTGGCCCTGAGAAGCCTCACAGCAGCAACATTTTGGACCATTTGATCCTGAGATGACTTGTTCAGACAGAGGAATTTACATCACATTCTTTCCATATAGAATAAGCAATTAGATTTGTTTAGACCCATTTGGTGTCCTTAGGAATGATAGCCTGTATTGCGTTTATTAATTGTACTCTGAATATCACATATTCCTCATTAACCCTGCTACCAGAGCTTGAATGGGCGTGTAATGTAATGAGATAATGGAAATGTTTAGAAGATTTATTCTAAATGACTGTATTCAGTAGCAATGAATAGTAATATTTATGTGTGGGAGAGGAGAGGAATTGAGTAGAGAGCATTAGGGAGTAATCCGTGATGCATGTGAGTGTCTGGGCCACTCTGGAAGGAGAGATTAGACATGGCAGTGACCCCAGGCTTCACAGAGAGACAGCAGGGTCTGAGAGAAAGTGTTCACTTATTCCACATTTATTCTACTATTTATTCTACTGTTACAAGCTAGGACATTTTAACAGGTAATTCTTCATAATTTTTGTATTCACAGTCACTCCCCACCCATCACCACCATCACTGTGTTGTATAAAGATTTTCAGGATCATTTTACAAAAATCACAATATTTTATTTGTTTTCTCTAAGGGAAATAGCCTTGAGCTCTCATTTTCATACCTCTGTAACTTAATTCTCAGTAACCTCTGTAACTTGACTTACTGTCAGCCCAACTAAAAAATATAATTACAGTTTTTTCTTCTCTGTACTTCAGTCACATATTGCTTGGATTTTCCATCATTTTAATAAGATTTTTTATAAGACTCACATAGGTTGAGTGTTACAATGCCTGCTATTCTGTAGTGTTTACGTTGCATCAGTTTTAAGTTTGTGGAGTGTCTTTGTGTGAATAAAAACGATGTCTTTATTATGTGATAAGTTGCATTAGGTGCAAGAACCGTAGAGAAGCCGGCATCTCATTTCATGTCTTTTTTATGATAGAGAAAACCCCCAAATTATATCTGATGCAGGCTATGTGATGTCTCCTGGGTGAAAACAAGTAAAGTGTGTGACGTTATAACAGTTTTAGATTCTTACTGCGATAACTTTGACATCTTTCAGACACAATGAAGTGTTCATACTATATTGGCATTGTACTGTGTATTTATTAATTTTTTCTTTATTGCTACTGCCATTTGATGTGGCAGATTAGCCACAGTTCCTGTTTGTTTCCTGTTACAGTTTCAACTCGCATAGCCTCTACATGACTGTGTTAAGTACTTTTAACTGTAAAGCACAGAGCTAATCCCAATTAACTGCTGTTTACGTATGACTTTAGTCACACGTCAGGCACCCTATTGATCTAAGCTTTTCTGGACTTCTCACCTGCCTTGGGTTTTTACATAAATCCCATTTAGTGCTCAGCTCTCACATCCTTATCATACCAGGTGCCCCAGAATAAGCAAATTGGCACTTTGACCGTCCTAGTACATTAAAAACAATTAAAACAAGTTTTTTTTTTTTTTACTTAGTTAGTTGGTTAATTAATGGATGTGTTGATTACACTTTATTGATCTGTAATATCAGTATTATACCAGAGATACCAGTACTGATAGTAGCCATGGCAATAACCATATAAAAATTATAAAATAAATATCATGATAATAACCCTTTTTGACACATATGACAAAAATAATCCGGCACCAGTAGCTACACAGTAGATAGTGCCTTTGCTACTTGGTTAAGCCTCAGCAACAAAAAAAAGAAGATGCAGCAGCATGCTAGCTAGCTACCATGTGGAACTGCTAATAATGACTAATGATGTCAGACACAAAAGTAGTTGCCAGACAAGAGGACAAAATATTAGCTTGCATGTGTTGCAGTCTTTTTTTTCCTTTTGTTGTATGCTTGCAGATGTATTTATTAATCTATGACATCAATAATATAATCTTTACAGCATTTTAATAAAGTTAAAAGTTAATTTAATTACATTGGGGGAGGGGCAGTAGAGGCAATGGGGTTACATAGTCCTACCTAAACAAAATATATCAATGAAATGCTACAGAGGAATAACACAATATGCTATGTTAACCTTTAGTCTCTGCACTCAGAAACCGTGATGTTTCTGACCAATGGAGCTAGTATGTGGCTGCGGTAATCACTTTAGAAGACTCTGTGAATTGGAGGAGACAGGTGTCACTTCTGCTGTCCACCCTGACTCACAGGCAACCTACTCAACATCTCTGAATTACGTACAAGGTGTGAATCCAATTTGTAAGGATTTAGGATTAGAAAGGGACAAACCCCTCCGGTTTAACAGCTTGGTGACAATTTTTGGATGCTAAGCGGATAAACACAAGCTCCTTGGTCTGGAAATCCCACTAGGGGAATTGGCATACTTATGAAAACTGGGTAACAGATGGTTTCCTGTTTTTACATCCAGGGAATCCCCATAAGTTGTATTATCATTCAAATTTGTAGAAATCACTGTCTCATCTAGTGTCAGCAGTCAAAGAAACATGATTTGCTTGGTTGTGGCTTAAAATATTGTTTGATTCAGTTACTTGAAATTCAGTACTAAGCTAAATAAGCTGGTCTATTTGCACCTTATTTAGCTTTAGCATAGATCTACTTTTATTAAATTATCAAATGGTGTTATACCAGAAAGATGTAAAACACAGCAAATATTGTTAACAGGGGTTCTTGTTGAATTAAATTATAAATAACTCCTCCAGCACTACAATTAATGCTCACCTTTATACAACCTTTATACAAATATATATATATATATATATATATATAGTTACTGGTTACTTTGTAATGCTTTGCTAAACAACAGATTCTAATGAGGTCATCACCGTCAGATTAATATTTCATCCTTTGTAACTTCAAGCTTCAGCTTAAAACAATTTCTGAACATGTGTGGTATGTGTGTGAAACACTCAAAAGCAAGGCTCCTGATGCAGTAAATCTTGCTACTGTAGGTCTTTCCCCCAATGTCCACTGTCAAACATTACAAAATAGTGAATAAGAGTGCAAAATTACACCTATAAGGTTACAAAAACATTAAGCTTTTCATCATCCTTGTCGCAGCAGTGGGCCAAATCCTTAAAAAAAATATAAAAAGAAGGGAGAATGGAGCATATGCTTGAGGCACAAAGACTTGATGACTTGAAGGATATGCAGACCTGTCACCCTCAAAGCCTCATTCCAAGCACATTTAAAGAAACGATTTGATTTCACTTATGTACCCTACTGCACCATATATTCATAAACTACATTTAAATGGCTTAATGTTGCTCATGCCTAACACAGAAATATTGACATCAACAGCTTAAAGTTATAACTAGTTTCTGTATTCAACTGATGAAAATTCTTTACATTTCAATAGCTATTGAACTGTTATAACTAAATAACATTGTTTGAGTAAGTGAATTTGAATCACTGTATTTTTTAAAAACACTATATTGTAAAATCATAGAAACAGCAGTTGAAATGTGAAAATAATGAGCCCTTAAGTGCAATATTAACAATACAGATACTGAACTGCTTTGAGTTTTCTGGTGCTAGAAGTTTTGCCCAGGACTTGTGTTTATATATATTTTCATTAGGAACCAAAATTGTTTAACAAAAACTAATAAAAAGACTGAAGATCCTGGTATGCTCAGAAATGTTATGTAAGTAAGGTAAGTAAAATATTTCTCATAAACTTAGCCTATTGACTATGTGTATTACATTTTATCACAGTCAGCACTGCATCTGATATGGGATTATTAACAGATAAAAGTAAGCAGCACTGCATGATGTTGATTGTTTAAGTGTCTTCTTCAAAAATTGTGTAAATTACCATTGCTCCTTTGCTGCATTTATACAAACTACTTACAGTTTATGTCAGAGGATATGCTAACACCAGCTGTACCTCACACTGAACTTGGAAATATTAAGTCTGGATCACTTTCGGTATGCACATGGAATGAGCTACAAACAATATGAGGCTACATTCTGTTATTTCATTAGAACATTTGTAAAGTTATAATTATGTATGTGCAATTATATTCACACACACAAAAAAATCCTGTTATCCTTTTAAAGTTTCATTTTCATTTTAATATATATATATATATATATATATATATATATTTTTTTTATAAAGCCAGATTTTTAAATTGCACAAAAAAAATGAAATAGAAATTTAAAATTGACATTTAAATTCAACACATTTTTTTTTTGTGTCTTTGTTCTTCTTAAACATACTTCAGATAAGGGTAGCATGACAGATGTTTACTATGACTACACAAACATTATATAGGAGTAAGTAAGGGATAATAAGTATTGATTTGTAAATGACTGGACATGAATAACTTGAGCTTATTATTTAATATTATACTACAGAATATTTCTAACTACCTAGGAAGCTCATTCTCTTTCTCTTGACAATACTTTCTTTAAAAATATAACACATTTTGGTCAAATTTAACATATTTGCATGCAAACTATAATGTGATATTCAGAATCCCCATGTACCAGTATAATTTCCTAAATGTTTCCAAAAAAAGCAACAGCAGTGTAATTTTAAGCCCAATTTTAAAGATTAAAGAATGAAGGTTTGATCATATTTGACCTTGAAGAAGAGGTACAAAATAAAGTGATATTTAGAATCCCTGTATATCATTCCCTATATGCCTATATGTTGTCAATACAGACAATGACGGTAAGAAACAGTTTTAAATAGCTCTATATAACATTATTATTATTTTGACAAATCAATCTGGTGACTTGAAGCCGAGCCCAGAGGTCAAATGTGGCATACTCTATTTGTTGACAATATAACACTACACTTGAAAGAATTATAGTTTATATGGTATAAGACTTTTGTCTGGTTAATTTTTGACCATTAAATTGGCCTTAAAACCTTGGTGGATCTAAGCCAAATTTTAATGGATTGTTAACATGACCCCACTCTATACCTCTACAAAGTTTTATCAGAATTAATTCAAAACTTTTTGAGTTATTGTGTTCACAGACAGAATTACATGCATGTATGCAAATGCTGCCAAAAACATAATCTCTTTGGTGGAGGTAATAATAACTAGTCACCTTTATAACTGAGGTGTTATCAGCGTGGGTGTCTTTTGTTTCACATTTAAATTTAACCTTTAAATCAGACAGTTGCTGACACTGAATTTATATGCAAAATATAGGATCATTGCTTATGTGCATTTCTGCTTTTGAATAAATCTGAACTGTACAGTGATTTTATTCACAAATGCTGCTAGTTGTAATTAACACAGCCAATATAAAGTTCTCAAGGTGAAAATAATAGATATAAGGGGAAGCAAAGTGGTTAAACCAGCATTAGGGATTGATCTTCAATATTTAATGAGATAATGAACTTTTGACACACTAATGAACTAATGAAGTAAGCTTACTTTTCTCATCAAAGACTGGACCCTCTTGTAAAAGGATTACCTCAAGTGCTCCCAAACTTTGTTCATTACACTGACTCCAGCCTATAATCTAGTTAATTCAATTGGTATTAGGGTTTGCATAGTGCAAAGCAGTCAAAAGTTACTGTCTAGTTTCAGTAAACAGAACGGTCAAAGAATAGTGGGAAGGGACGGGCTGTTTTATGCTTATTGGACTCATAACAACTTATTTAAATCTGAAATGAATTAAAAGAGAGCAAGTGTCTGGTCAGTTTTGTTCACTGTGCGCAGAGTTTTTTCCACTGAAAAGCTGTACTTGTAAATGGATTAGTTGCAAATACTGTTACTGTAATTGGTAAACATAATGGATGAATCTTATCTGGTTATTTAAATTGGTATTAAGATACCGAGTGAGGCTGCCAAAAAGGATTCCCAAAATTCATTAACTTATTCAACAGCACCTGACACACTGGAAGGTCATTACAATAAAGCTCTGCTGAGAAGCGGAAAGTTACTCACTGTGCAGGCTGGTTGGGCCAGATAAGGAAATAAGAAATATGAAGCCCTGGAGATGCAGAGGAGGAAATAATTATTTGATTCCCTGCTGAATCTGTAAGTTTGCTCACTTACAAAGAAATGACTGGTTTTAAATTTTTATAGTAGTATAATTTTAACGGAGAGAGACAGAGTATCAACAAAAAATCCAGAAAAAAACCCCCACATTGCATAAAAGTTATAAATTGATTTGTATGTCATTGAGTGAAATAAATATTTGATCCCCTACAACCCAGCCAGAATTCTAGCTCCCACAGACTGGTTGTGTCCCCATATGGTACACAGATTACAATCAGTTAATTAATTACATATACTCCTGATCTCAGCTCATTATGTGTGTAAAGCACATCTGTCCACAAAAGCAATTTCTTCCACTCCAACCGCTCCACCACCACAGGCAAGACAAAAGAGCTGTCAAAGGACATGTGAGACAAGACTGTAGACCTGCACAGGGCTGGAGTGGGATACAAGCTCATCAACAAGAAGCTCGGTGAGAAGGTGACAACCGTTGGTGTGATTATTCAGAAATGGAAGAAATATAAAATGACCATCAATCACCCTCATTCTGTTTTGGGGCTGTTTTCCTGTTAAGGGTACAGGGGACTTCACCACATTGAGGGCCCAATGGATGGGGTCATATACCATAAAATCTTGGATGAGAACCACCTTCTCTCAGCCAGAACACCAAAGATGGGTTATGGATAGGTCTTCTAGCATGACAATAACCCAAAATATACCACCAAGGCAACAAAGGAGTGGCTAAAGAAGAAGCACCTTAAGGTCATGGAGTGGCCTGGCCAGTCTCCAGAGAATCCTATAAAAATTTTAAAAAAAATTCTTTAAAAAAAATCTGTGGAGGCATGGCAGTCAAAGAGAATGGAATTGTTTTTTATTTCTCCAATAAGGATTTCCTTGATCATTTAGATTTATGCATTTTGCAACCTAGTTCTTAGAAATGTAGTTATTCCAGCTCAGAGGATAATATTAAATGTACCAAGCTTGGATCACAAAAAGCTGAAAAAAATCTGAAAAACATAATAGGAATCAGCCCACATGTTCCTTACCATTTGCTAATTACTTACAAATTCTGTATTTGTACAAAGGCAGTGTTGGAACAAACTGTGTTAGTACATATAGCAATGCATTGCAAAAGTAAGAAGGAAACTGAAGAAATAACAAAGGGAAGTAATAAAGGAAGACACACTGATTTGGCCAGGGGCTCATCTTAAAGCAACGTAATGAACCCAAACATTAGAAGAGAAGAACTAAACAGTTTGTGAAAGCAAAGCAACCTACAAATGCAGCACATCTGTGGCAACATCTTCAGTGTTTGGACAAACTTTCCAAACTAGTTTAAATTTCCATCGTAGAAAGAATCGAAAAGTTTGACTATTGAATGAGTAAAAATGTTTGATAGATTTTAGGATTTAAGATGCACATTTTTGTCCGTTTTTATTATATGGTTGCTCTCTGCTTTTGTTTGTGAATAAAATGAATTTCAGTAACAGCTGGAAGAGTTAATGTTATTGGAAGCATTTGATTGGTGGCCTACTCCACACAGCTGGTCTCCATTTTAACTGTATTATTTATACCACTTAAGGGGCATCCAGGCTCAGCTTTGTTATGTAATACTTAGAAATTTATATCACGATATTGGTTCAAACAATATATATGATATATATGATGAATAATATTCCATAGCCTGGTTGGTTCAGCTTTAGTTTTATTTTTAAATAAGCAGTTTAATTTAAATCTACCAATCTCCTACCATTTTTCCTGAATTTACATCTGAGTGAAGTACAGTTGTAACATTTCCAGAGAACATGTATAAGTTGGAATTTAATCTGCTGCTGATGAATATCTATTGGGTGAATCATTTTCTACCCACTGTTCTTTTTGAGACGTTCGCTTGATGACACAAAGGATTTACACGTTATCTTGGCACCTGTTTAGTATTCATTTAGCCTTTGCAGATATTGTATTGATTTTCAGGCTCCCTTTGAGATCATTCTTTTTAACCAGTGCATGTTACAAATCCTTTTTGGACCTGATGCTTTGGAGGAAGCATCTAACATTTTATGTATTCACAGGTATCTTCCTGAGGGACTTCAAGTCTCCTGTGGACCAGACTACTACACTCTTGCCCCAGGCTACAACAACAAATCTTATGTCATCTACTTGTTCACCTGCCACTTCTGTGTTCCGGTCTTCACCATTTTCTTCACCTATGGAAATTTAGTGTTTACAGTGAAGGCTGTAAGTGACACTTATTTAAATTATATGTTGTGCTTCTATATCCAGCTGTTTTGGTTAGGTTTTGTTTGTATTTATTTATTTTTGGAATATTACCTCAGTGTTAAGAGATTATTTCCACCATAACAAACATGTCTACCTGCTGTCATTTTGCTAATATATTTTGACTGAAGAAAATGCTGAAAATCATGCTCAGCCTTTATGACATTATTGCAGCATTATGTAAAATCAGCGCAGACATTATCTGATTATTTCCTCACTTTTAGGCTGCAAGCCAACAGCAGGACTCAGCTTCTACCCAGAAAGTTGAGAAGGAAGTCACACGCATGTGCATCCTGATGGTTCTTGGCTTCCTCTTTGCCTGGACCCCATATGCTTCCTTTGCTGCATGGATCTTCTTCAACAAGGGAGTTGCATTCACACCTTTAGCCATGGCTACCCCTGCCTTCTTCTCAAAGACCTCAGCACTGTTCAATCTCATCATCTACATTCTGATGAACAAACAGGTCAGTTTATTATTATATTGCTCAGCAGTTATGTATAGGGACAATTATGCTGTTAAAACCTCCCCATAAAAAAGTTAAAATGAATGATAAATACTGTATAAAGTATACATTAAAAAGATCAAATAAATGTATCAAATCAATTACATTTGAATGTATTATAAACCATTTTTTAAATGATAAAATTAAGTGACGTGAAAATGTTGCAAATATTTATTTGATTCATGCTCATATACTTGATTATTTACTTTGGGATGGTCACAAAATCTTGCTTTCTTTTTTTTCCTCCTGCATTTTATCTCCATTACAGTTTAGAAGCTGCATGCTTGCAGTAGTTGGAATGGGCAGTATGGTTGAGGATGAGAAGAAGACAGAAGTCTCCTCTGTTTCCTAAGAATTATGACTGCAAATTTCCAGACACACTCCTTCCTGACTTTTTCCTCATTCTGAATAACCATCGACATGGACATGAGCAAATGGATATAAGCTCATTTACCCCTGCAGCATTTTATTTTGCTCATTCCTTATTGTTGTATGTGAAAGCCTGACTCCAGATTTATTTTTGAAATGTTTGGATGGTGAGGAGATGAGAATCCCCTTTGTATATTTATGACATAAAGAGGTTTTCATATGTGTTAGCCTTTGTCATAATATTCAGTAAATATTTTCTAAACAAAAAAACCTAGAAATAATATATTAAATGCATGCATTCAAAGATTTTTTTGTTTGTTAATTGTCTTCATTTTGACAGTTCTACAATTCCTACTTAGTTCTTACTTGAAACTGTTTTGAGAGATGTAGAAGCAGAGCAGAGGTTTCTTGCACAACTTTACCTGTTTCCAAGGTGCACAGAGAGGATAAAGTTAATTTGATTATTAACTAAAATACATATATAGCAAGGGCAGGAACAATGTGTAAGTATTAAGTGTTTGAAATGAAGAAAACTGGATTTGTTTTCGGTTTGTGCAGACATTTCACTTCTTATTCAAGAGGCTTTTTCGTGTCTTAGAAAAAGGATGTCCCAAGTATGGCATTGAACCCCTGGTGGGGTTGTCCACTTAGGGGTGATCCTCAGAGTTGTTGACCTACCCTATAATCATTGACCATCATTGAACAGAGGTAGTAGCCCGTAATATCAGCTATTAGCCACCTATAATGCAGTCTTGACAATCCTTTCCAGGCAATTCAAACCCAATTTACATCTTTTCCCACATGATCTTAACTCACATGATAGTGGGATGGGACAATGCTTCAAAACGGATTCACACTTTGGCTCCCATGAAGTAATGACCCACACCTTGATTCACACCTTGGCTTATGCAACCCTTAACTCACATTTACCTCTATCACACCCTATCTCTACCATCCTCTTCTGCCACACCAACCCTCTACAAGTCCCGAGAGGTGAAATCTCTCCACAAACCAAAAAGAAGTCCAAATGTCTTCCTTTCAAGTGCAAGCAAAAATGAAAATAATGGACATCTGGCAAGTCAGTTTGAGAAAATGCCAGTTTGAAAGAACAACATAGCACTAGGGGTGACAATGATGGATTAAATACAAGCTCAAATTAAACACACAGCACAAGGAATAAAATGAAAAAGGAAGTGACTAAACACAGAGACCAGGTCTAAGACACGTGGACTTGACACAATGACAGTAAATAAAGAAGAGACAGACTAGACACAGGGCAGCAACCACTAAACACAGAGACGGGACTAGGACTGAATATGGGAAAAAAGGAAAAGCAGGGTAAACTGAGACAAGGTAAACAAGTTATTGGCAGTACACTATGTGACAGCATTTATATTGTTCTTTAAGCATTTCAATAAGGAGAGATAATTTGGAGGAATATAACATGATTTATTGATAAGGAATATAATTAGTTATTTGGCAATTAGACTCCAATGGCCAATTGTAGCAGAATCCCAGCAGAGATAGGAATTAGGGCAGGACTCTCTTGAGACGCTGGTGGTGGTGAAGATTAAGATGGATGTTTGGAAGGAGCTCTGAGAGACTTGGGTGGTGGAGATGGGGAGAATGTGGGTTGCAAAAATGAGTCTACAAGGAAGAATGGCAGATGAGCAGTGATATTTAAAGTAAAATGAGTGCAGGTTGATTGACTCAGAGAAGGTGGGCAGAAAGCTGATTGGACTAGAAGCGATGAAGTCAACATTAAGTTTGACAGCGTGGAAAATTGAAAGGGATTTGAGAAATAGACAAGCAGCCAAACACCAGGGAAAGTAGGCAGATGAGTGATTACAGATCTTCCTTGTTGACCTTATACCTAAGCTTCATTAATATATGATCCTAAGCTGGACATCTACTGTGTACTTGCTGACCTCTTATCAAATTTATATGTAGACTAAGGGTATGTTTGAATTCTGTTTTTAAATTTAAACTTTAAATTTGTGATAATAAAAGCTAAAACTCTTAGGAGAAGGTTATGTTCTGAGTTGTGGTTTAAAATTGTTTGAAAATGCTGTTTTCACTGATTCTTTTATTTACAGCATGTTTTAAGTGCAATATAGATTCTCTTCTGGGGGAGAATACATTTTATATGTGTAGCTTGTTACGCTCTATCTTATTAAAATCAGTGAATGAAGCGTAAACTGAGTGTTAATTTGGTGATTTAAAAAATATATAAATGGTGCAATACTTGATTCTAATCTGCTGCTAAATCTTTTACACTGCTGGAACTGCAACTCCTAGAACACAGAACACACAGAGAATACCTGAAATGTATTTTACTTTGATGCGCTGAGAAACTAAAGCAATTCACATATCTCCTTTATCAGGCTGCAACCTTAAATGCTTAAATGGATCCAGTTTAAAGTTTCAGAGTTCTAATGTGCAGCCATCACCTTAGAAATAAACAGCAGCACTGAGAGCGCACTCAGAGATAAAATTTATTAGTTGAATAAAAATATTATTTTACCAGTCTGTGCTTTAAATCACCAGGTTAACGATTTGCTGCAGCATTATCTCTCGTCCTTTTCACAACAGTGTTACATTTTACTGGTATATATATATATATATATATATATATATATATATATATATATATATAGATAGATAGATAGATAGATAGATAGATAGATAGATAGATAGATAGATAGATAGATTCACCAGATAATAGATTTTTAATCACCATTTTTCTGGAGTCGGTGGCACTCATAGGTATCATTTACTATGGAAGTCAAGTCAAGTTTATTTATATAGCACATTTAAAACAACGATGTTGATCAAAGTGCTGTACAAGATCTATAGCCCCAAGGACTACACTCAAATAAAAAAAATGTATTACTAAATAAAAGTAATGTATTACTGTTTGGAAGAAGACTCATATGACCTGTGAAACACTCCCTTTAGATTGGTTAGATGCTGCCAACACCACCACTTTCATGTGAAAATGCAGGGGGAAGCCCTGGGTTAACTTTGTGAGTTGATAACCTGCTTTGTGTGACTGCTTATTCTGATTGCCAGTGTCAGGTAAGTAATTCCAGATAAGGGAAATATACCCTGGGTATATTAAACTCTCTTTGTAGTATAATGCTGTGGTAGTGATATTAAGTGGAACACAGATATAATTTAGGAAACAAACCAGATAAAGAGAAGGAATTCAAAAAACACATTGCTTGGAATGTATGGTCCTGGTGTATGAAGAAAATAAGTTTGCTAGTGAGGTTGACATGCTTAAACTGAAACCATATGTTCCATTCTTCAAACTTAGCTTAATGACTTAAAGCCAATAATAATAATAATAAGTGGTACTGGGTGCAACAAAACCCGCCCACGCACTGCAAAAATTTTAGCTGGTTTGGTTGTCTGTCTCACAAACATGTCACTCTCTAAACATCAAATAACCAAGATAACACATAGGTCCTAAATAGGAATGGGGTCTAACAGACACATTGATGGCTTCAAGGAAGTAACCATTGAAGCTAACTCGGTAAGATCAATCACAGAGAAAGAGTCTGAATAAATTTCAGTATTATTGATGGTAGAGGAACATAAAGATGTGTTGTCTCCAGTGTCTCATGAACTTGAAGTATATATATATATATGTACACGCACACACATAACTGTAAATTTATGAAGACCATTTTGAATTGCTAATTTCCATTAAATGATGTGGCATCCTTTTGTTACTAATGCATTACCCAGTCCATGTCAGTGTCTCAAGGTGTGAGGCCACAGTTTGCCGCCATGTATTGCCCATTCTGGGTTGAGAGTGAATTGCTGCCCCAAGTGGAGGAATTCAAGTATTTCAGGATCTTGTTCACAAGTGAGGGAAGAAGGGAGCTGGAGATTGACATAGGGATTGGTGCAGCAGCTGCTGCAATCGCTTTTTGAACGATACAGATAAATAATGTCAAGTCATTTTGAGGCAGAACTAATATGTCAGTCACAAGAAGAAGCTGCAATATTTTTTTGGCTGGCTGAAAGTTATGTTTCTTTATATTTCAACAGTTTGAGTTGTAATCTGTCAAATATAGCCTACTATACCTGGATAGGGCCACTCTTCTATCTTATTTGTATTTTTATGATCATTGTTTGCTCTTACCCTGTCACAACTTGTTCCTTTGGTGTTTCTGTTTTTTTTAGCCTCATTTGATAGGTTACGGTGGAAAGACACTCAGTAAATGGCCACAGGTGAGGATGTGAACCTGGGCTGCCTGCACCACCACGCGGCGCACAGACGCCTGCTCAGCCACTGAGCCACCCCTTTGGTGTCTAAGCTGTTTTAAAACAACCAGTAGAGTTAATTCAACATGTAACACTCAGTGTTCTACCAAACCAAAAGGTTTGCAGCCCTGGTGTACTTAACCCTGCTCTTTTCTTTGTTAGGCGCATTAACCTGATCTAGCTTTATCACACCCTTTTGTGTCAGCAGTCTTGATCAGGTAATCTCAGTTACATGATCCTAAAATGCCTCTTGTGGGAGATGTTGCCCTCTACTGACCGGATGTGATGATATTTTTTGAGATGTGTTTAGTTAGGCTGAGACTTAAACAATAAGGTTAGAATAAATGTCAGCTCTGAACAACATCAACAGGAGTTCCCTGTGGAAAAAAAAATCCAAAAATATAACTTTTCTTGGCGAACACATAAGGCGGGACAAAGCCATAAGGGAGAACATGACAAAGAACAGAGCAAGAGTCAGATAATATATACACACACCGGATGAGGAACAGGCAACAGGTGGGAGAGCAGCTGGAACTCATCCCAGATAAAGAAACATGTACAACTAAACTCAAAGCACATGAAACAAGAGACTATCAAAATAAGACAGGAAGTGACTGAATAGGGAGACAAGATTAACTTGACAAAGCACAAAAGATAAACAGAAAGACAAGGACTACGCCTGACATAGAAACACAAGGGTGGCAGGAGTAAACAGGGTTACAAGGAATAAAGCACAAACTAATCTGACACTAAGAACAGAACTAGACATGAAACTAAAACCTGAAAATGTAAATAGTACAGAATACAGAAGCATAATCAGAAAAAAAAATAAACCAGAGAAAATATAAATGTTCCCAAAAACTCCAAGATCCAAGGACATGACAATATGCAGTTTTCTTCATGAATAAACTCCCTATGAAGTCACAACTGGCAGCTGCTTTTTTATGAAAACAAAGTTAATATGACAACATACACATACATCTATTCAAAAAAGTTCTGTCTTGCAGACAGTGCTTGCCATCCCTGATCAACTCAAATGGATTTATAGATTTTTACATTGTATACAGTTTGTTTTAAATATATGCTCCAGCTAATCTAAGAGAAAGAAATGTTGCAGTGTTAAAATTATATATATTTAAAGTATGAAATGTAGATTTAATGGTGCTAAGTGCCACAGAAATCAGGAGTATATCAGTACCTTGACTGGATACTGATTTGAAATTCACAAACACTTTCCAAGCTCATTCAAATAAATCAGGGTGTTTGGCCATTCCTTTACTTTAGTCAGCAAGTTGACCAGTCCACATCAATAATTATTTTAAATCAAACAGACAATAGAAAAGAAAATGTCCACATATATGAAAATAACTTTTAAAAGACAGAGGAGTTTTCTGGCTTGTGGGCAGAAAATTAGGTCTTATCCTCCACCTTGCCAAGGATCACAGTTGTGCTCAGCAAGCAGTTACTAGAACTAAAAAGAAATATTAGATCAGAAAGAAAAAAAAAACAGGTAAATGTTGCATAAACACATAAAAAAAGCCTCTTTGTTCATCTCATGCAGATAACAGGACTGCATAGTGTTGACCTCAAAAGGTGATGATAGCAGTAATCAGGGCACTGAAGGGAGATTCAGCACAGTGAAAGTGGCATATGGTATCCGAGCTACTAGAAAGCCAATGACCATCATGACGCACACACATCTCGCGGCTCTTACAGTCTTCTGGCTGTAATCCTGTTACTGGGCTGTGAAGTAAAATGTTTAAGATCAGATCCTATGATCAGCATTTGCAACACAGTTTATCAAAGATTTTAATGAAAAGCAACTGTAATGTAACTCTCTTTGTTTGAGGATTAGTTAAACAGCGTATGTATTTAAGATTCACTTATAATGTTAACCGTCAGTGCAAAGACTGTGGTGAGGAAAAGACATTGAAAAAATAATGACATGTGGACTGCATTCCCTCAGGAAAGAGCGTGTATAATTTCAAGAGCCAGAATTGTGAATTAGTACAACAAGCACTCTCCAATATAGCCATAATTTAAACTGTTGACTCAACACTGTGTTTGACCGATTTCTACCATCCAGTCTCTTATCCTGTTCAGGGTCGTGGGGGGCTATCCCAGCTGATGTAGGGCAAGAGGCAGGGTACACCCTGTAAAGGTCGCCAGCCTAACACAGAGAGACAGGCAACCATTCACACCTATGGGCAATTTAGAGTGACCAATTGACCTAACCCCAGTAACATGTCTTTGGACTGTGGGAGGAAACCCACACAGACACAGGGAGAACATGTAAACTCCACACAGAGAGAGGCCTGGGCCAAGGTGGAATTGAGCCCAGACCTTCCAGATGTCATTGTAGCTGTGAGGCAGCAGTGCTAACCACTGTGCCACCGTGTTGCCCTGACGAATAAAGTGGTCATACCAATTATTGACATTCAAGTTATTTACAAGTGTACAGTCTGTTTTTGCTTGTTTCCATGTTTCCATTTTTCTTTTGCATTTTTTTTGCATATGTTTTAATGCATTTCTGCATCTATTTGCTTTTTGCCTAGTAAAATATAAAGAAACAAGCAGTACTTCAAGAGCACAAACCTGCACCAAGGCAGCTCACTCTCTGGGCAGCATTCGTCATGCAATCAAAGCAACTGCAAAGTGCAGGCATTTGTTATTTGTACTGTTGAAACAGGACAAATATAATCACCATAATTTTGAATATAATTATTTTTTATTTATGTGAATTCATTCTCTCTCATTTTGCAATACTTTAGAATAGAATAGTATAGCCTTTTATTGTCATTGTACATGGTACAACGAAATTGTACATGCTCCACTACAGTCTGTTTCTTTGCGCTAGAATGTAGGGAAATTAAAATGAATAAAGTGGAAAATACTGACTGTACAAATAGAAACTGTACATTACTGTAAATAAAATACACATTAAATATACATTAAATACACCAACTGTACATTAAATTTCACAGATGGCTTTTTTTTTGGTGTGTGTGTGTGTGTGTGTGTGTGTGTGTGTGTGTGTGGTTGTGGTGGTGGTGGTGGTGGTGGGGGGGTCATTGTTTATTTGCAGTCCATATGGCCCAGGGGGAGAAACTGTTGGTGAATCTGGTGGTGTGTGATTTATTTAACCTGAAACGCCATTTGGAGGGTGACAGGTCAAACCAGTTGTGGGCAGGATGTGAGGGGTCTCCTGTGATTGCACTGATTCTCCTGAGGCAGCAGGTTCTGGATAGGTCCTCCAGGGAGGGCAGCCGATGATCTTTTTGGTGGTGTTGATAACCCTCTGCACTGCTTTTCTGTTTTCAGCTGTGGAGCTTACGTACCATACCCCCAGACAGTACGTCAGGACACTTTCCACAGAGGAGTGATAGAAGGCCATCAGCAGCTTCTTGTCCAGATGTTTTTTTCCTGAGGACCCGGAGGAAGTGAAACCGCTGCTGAGCCTTCTTAACTAGGGCCTTGGTGTTTTGAGTCAAGGAGAGATCAGCTGAGATATGGGTGCCGAGGAACCTGAAGGTGGTGACAATTTCCACATGTTCACCATTTATTTCAGGGGGGGGGGTCTTGTTGGTGCTTCCTGAAATCCATAATAAGTTCTTTGGTTTTTAGAGCATTCAGTGTCAGATTGTTCACTGAGCACCAGTGTGACAGTTTTCCTACCTCAGCCCTGTATGCTGTCTCATCCCCTCCTGAGATGAACCCAGCCACAGTGGTGTCATCCGCATATTTGATGCTGATGTTGGTTGGGTGAGTTGGAGTACAGTCATATGTGTAGAGGGCGTACAGTAGAGGACTGCGCACACAGCCTTGAGGGGAACCTGTGCTGAGTGTGAGTGTGGAGGAGAGATGGGGGCCACATCTGACAGATTGTGGGCGGTGAGTGAGGAAGTGTTGTGTCCAGATGCAGGTGGGAAGGGGGATCTGCAGTTTTATCAGTTTGGTGGTTAAGATATCCGGGATGATTGTGTTAAACGCTGAGCTATAGTCCATGAAGAGCATCCTCACATAACTCTTCTGGGTTTCCAGGTGGGTCAGCACTCTGTGAAGGGTTACTGTGATGTCCTCTGTGGACTGGTTTGCTCTATAGGCAAACTGGTGGGGATCAAAGGAGGGAGGGAGGTGGTCCCTGATGTGCTTGGAGACCAGTCACTCTAGGCACTTCATCACTACCGACGTGAGAGCTATGGGTCTGTAGTCACTAAGGTTGATGATGTTGTTTGTTTTTGGGATTGGAATGATGGTGGAGGCCTTTAAACAGGCATGTGCTAGGGACAGGCTGAAGAGTTTGGTGAGGATCCCTGCCAGCTGGTCTGCTTTTGACCACTGCTCCCGGGATGACATCCGGTCCAGCAGCCTTCCAGGGGTTCACTGCTCTCAGTTGTTTTCTCACCTCATGTTCCTGGAGGGAGAGAGGAGGGGTGTTGGGGTGTTGGAGAGCTGGTGGGTCCAGATGTGTGGTTGTCTCGTACCAAGCAAAGAAGTTGTTGCCAGCATGCTGCTGCTTACTTCAGAGGATGTGGGGCTCTTGCCTCTGTTTGTTAAGGCCTGGATGCCCCTCCACATCAATTGCTACTAATCTTACATGACTGTGTTTTTAACAACACATTCTGTTCTTACTTTGTAACAGAAAATTTACAAAAAATTACTATGAGTGTAATTATAGTGTGATGGCATATATGTTTACTTAAACAATCATTTTCTTGAGTGTGAGGTGACCCAGGGGTTAAGTATATTACATATTGCACAGATTGTGAAAATGCTCAAGTTCAAACTATTTTGGGCTACATAAAAACACAAATTGATTCAAGCTAAAATTAATTGAATATTGCAGTTTTGGATGCAGCTAGCCATACGCATACACATTAGCTGAGTCTTATCTTCTCTTATCTGCTCAAGAAACACATCAAGGCTTGTAATTTAATGTCAAATATTCCTTAAACATGCAGGGTTCTCCTTTGGTTTTAGGCAGCAGATAATCAGACCAGCATGTAAAAGTTCAGAGTTAAACAACCACACCAGTATGTTTCTTTTTCATGCATGATTTATTATCTACTTAGTTCTTTTTTTTTTTTTTTCATATAATGCATAAAAATAACACCACTGGTAAACCAGTAAAATATATGCTCTCCCACATGAAAACAATCAACATGTGATTGCACATTCATCAGGTAAAAGTGTCACATTTCAGCAGGTTTACAAGTCAAGGTGTTTTTAGATTATGAGTTCACTCATATTCACTCATTCACATGCATTCGCATGCACACAGACACACACTTGCTGTACAAGATAACCTCAACAGAAAATGGCTTTCCTCTTCTGTTGGTTCACAGATAACATAGAATTCCTTAGTGCTTTTGATCCAGAGTTCGTTTGTTAAATCCATTTGGCAAAAAATTTCTCTAATTGGATCTTTTAAAATCTGGAAACAATCTGTAATGTCCATAAATCCGAAGATGCCATCATGATTAAGACACAGAGGACACCTCTGTCTTGCTTGCTGAAACTGAGGTCTCATCCTCCACCATGCCGCCCATTCCAATAGTGGATAGCATACAGTTACGGAACTGAAAGGCAGAGCAAATTCAGAAACTTAGGAAACACAGTTCAAAAACATAGAAGAAAGCAAAGAGATTATATAGAACCAACCTGTTTGTTCATGAGCACGTAGATAATAGGATTGTACAAGGCAGAGCTCTTTGCAAAGAAAGCAGGGAGGGCTGCAGTCAGGGCACTGAAGGAGGCTCCCTTATTCAGGAAAATCCAGCCAGCAAAGCTGGCATATGGTGTCCAAGCTACCAGGAAGCCCAAGACCATCAAAATACACATACGTGTCACTTCCTTCTCAGCTTTCTGGGTAGAAGCTGAGTCCTGCTGCTGTGCTGCTGCCTGTGAAGTTTTGTAAATGTAAAAAAATAAATAAATAAAAAAATCAGCAAGGTTCATATATGAAGTCTGTGCAGTTTTGTAGTTAAAATTGTAATCAGTAATAGTAAGGTCCCATAAATTCTACAGTAGTAGTAGTGTTGTTATGTTAGACTGATATATGTTGAAATAAAGTAAATATTCTAAGAACTTCAAACTTCACTTACAGCTTTGACTGTCATCACAAGGCTCCCATAAGTGAAGAAAATTATGAAGACAGGAACAAAGAAGTGGACAACAAACATGTAGATGACATATGACTCATTGTTGAAGCCTGGAGCCAGTGTGTAGTAGTCAGGACCGCAGGAGCACTGCATTCCCTCTGGAATGTACCTATGTGAGATTTAACATTTTTTTTAAATCATTCATAATATTTAAAGACATTCACAATCTTCTCAGTCTGTTTTGGTGGGTTTCTCAGCTGTTTTTAAAAGTGCTCTTAAACTGAAGTGAGTACCTGGACCAGCCAAAAAGTGGAGGTGCAGCACAAGCCATCGCCATGATCCATGTCAAGAGTACTCCAGCACCAGCATGAGTTCCAGTGAACTTGAAGCTCCCCATGGGTTTGCAGACAACAATGTATCTCTCAACAGCCAGAACAACAAGTGACCAGAGAGCAACCTCACCTGTGGGCAGAAAGGATAAATTATTCATTTATATTGTATACCTGCCAGTGAAATCGAAATGATCCCGAAAAGGATCTTACTTCTTCTTGCTTACCTCCAAGTGTGGCCATGAATCCCTCAATAGCACAGAAGGTGGGTCCAAGAATGAAGTAGCCATTAAGAGCTGACGTGATGGTGATGGTGAATCCAAAGCAGCACATGATGAGTCCAGCCACAGCCAGGTTGACCAGGATGTAGTTGAGAGGTTGCCGGAGCTTCTTGTTCTGAGCAGTTACGAACAATGTCAGGCCGTTGATGGGAGTTCCAGTGCAGATCAAGAAGAACATGTAGAAAGCTAGAAGTTTGTAAATTATCGGGTCTACCATATAATACTGAGTGTACTCAAAAGGGCTTCTAACAATCCCAGTCCTGTTGGACATGGGAATGTAGAAGTTCTTGCCCTCAGTGCCATTGGGCTCAATTCCTCCATCCCAAACCATCTTTGCTTGTCAGCTCTTCTGTTGAGTCTGCGTAAAGAGTCTACTAGTGTAGTTGGTGACAAGGTTCAGTGTTGCACACTGTGGTTTTTATACCCCTCAAGTAACCCTCATGTCATATAGCCAAAATGAGATTACAGGATTGTGAGGTAGTGCAGAAGCTAAGAGGTCACTAATTAATCTTAACACCGGATAGACAGGATGGGGTCCAAACTAATTTGCTCCACTTTTCGAGTCCGGAGGAATTCTCTTAATCCTGACTCAAGAAAGGGAATTAAGTTTTCTCAGCTTTTAAAGCTTGAAGAGACAAGAGCAAACACACAAATCATACCTGAAATATCTGTGCATAAATGAACATTAATATATGTACTGATTTTTCAGTTTTAAATATGGATCACCTAGATAAAATGATACAGTAGATGATGCTCAGAGATGGTGTGCTTCAAATAGGGGCATTTGTGTCCTTTCACATGACCAATGTAAGTGTTGAAACAAGTCCCCAAACAGCAATTTATTAATCAGATTTATTTCTACTCCAATTCGATAAGGCTGCTGTCTTTCCTAGATTGCTTAACTACACTACATTAAATATTTTTGTGTTTATTATTTCAGACAAGACCAACAATTAAGCATGCTTGACCCTCGGCTTCCGTCTCCATATGGAGGAACTCTGGGTGTCATTATCCTGATTGGCTTAACCTCTGTGTCTCACCTGTTGCAGCCTGACTGTGATGTGGCAAAAGCTTACTGTCACAGGTCGGAAAGAAATTGTTCAGTAAAGACTGAGCCAATTTGTTATCTTCTCTAAGCTACTACAACACCATCAGTGGCCAAGAACATCCAATTTCAATTAGTCTTCTGTTTATTTGAAAGATAGAAGTGATTATTTGGCTGATGATGCAGAAACCGTTTTATTTCACTGTTGAACAATTAAGGTCAAGCTGCTTGTCATGCTCTGTTTACTTCAAGTTAAATGTGATTTGCTGTGATAATTAATGTTTTTTTTTAATATTTGTAATATCATTTATGGTTAGTTTAATGTTGGGTCTGGCTAATTAGTGTAAATATTCATATTACTATGACTCTTGCTTGACTTCTGTATATTAAGTGCACTTTGGAAGCTTAAAATGGAACTTGTCCCCCTATTGGTTTATATTATAGAGAGGTTGATACTGGGTAATTCTGACTCACTTCTGAAACATTCAGTAAGTGACACGGAGATTAATTTATTTATATTTAAGTAAATTCAATTGTATAGTATTCAATTTTGATGCATAAAACATATTTATAAGTTACATACATATGTTAGCATTACTAAATACTCTATACATTCCCATTTCTCTTTTGAGTCTGTATAATTTATTTTCAGTCTGTGTCTGGGTTTGACTATGATAAATGGCTAAATGCAGTACAGTACAAACCCGACAGCGGATAATACCTTTTAACCCTGAAGCAGCTCAAGGTGTCTCAGGTGGCAATGTTATTACCTGACCTCAGCTAACAAATTAAGGGAAAGACTTAAAACATGATTTACTGTTAAGATCATTAGCAAATTTCTCTTCACCTCACTCAACCTGAAATCTAATTTCACTAAGTTGAGGTTCTCACCATTTGTAAAATAAGAAACTGTAATTACATTAAGTGTTTGGAAATTCCAAGAGATCCTAATAGGGTCAAGTAAAACACATCTGCAGCTTCATTTCCAGCCAGTTAGGGAGTGTGAAGTCTTTGAAACGCCACTACCAGCTCTATTTGGTAGATCTTGGTAGATTTCTACATTTTTGTCCAAGATGAACAGGACTTTCTCAACTACATCCTGGTCAACTCAGCTGTGCTTGGACTGGAGATGGACACTTTCCAAGGTAAACTGCAACTGAAAATATAAAATGTAAAAAATTTATGGCATTGTAATTTAGATGCCAGGCAGGTTATTCTCAAATTTTAGCTTAAAAAATGAGCATATATATAAAAAGGGTCGCATTAAAAATCTTATCTCTGCTGCAAAAATGTAATGCAGTTGCACACATGCTGCTATTACAAGTATGCCTCTTTGCTGAACATGTGTGCATATGAAGAGAACTGTCTAATCAGGTTTTGGAAAAGTCTTGCTATTTGTTTCCTCCCTCTGTTTAAGACTGTTATTAGTGCTGGCTATTCAAAGATATGGCTCACTGCAGCCTGTACACTCACAAAAAGATCATATTGTCCTGAGTCATGTTAACGGTTAAAATCATTTAAATGAGTCAGTATAAGTGAAAAGCATTTTCTAGAGAATTTACAGGAAGCATCTACCTAGAACAACTTTGGTCAAGCTTAGAACTAAATTTAAGGGAACATTAAGACATAACTAAGAAAGCAGTTTGATCTTCACTGTAGACAAAAACAATATAATTAAGCTAAAAAAAAATCTTGTGTGTAATAACAAAATATACCTCTTAAATATTCATTTTTGCAACTGTCTGAACCTTCTTTGGCATCAATAACCTCAAACAAGCATTTCCAATTGCTGCACATCAGGAGCCACATTCACAAGCAATGTGGGTATATTCAAACAGAGCACCTACCCTTAGTCTACTTAATCAAGTTCTGGCAAGTAATAGGGAACAATCCTTAGAGCAACTTTGAGCAGGGAAGGGACTTAAAGTTTTATCTCAGTGAGGAGGTGTGGTTTATTAGGTATGACAAATTACAAAATATGGCATGGAAAGAAAAGACATGGAGTAATATGAATAACATTTATTGTAATGATTATCCATACTTAAGCCTACAATATGTTTAAAACAGGTTTACTTGTGCAGTGACATAAATGTATTTATATACTGATATATTTTTATTTATTTGCTTTTGTTTATATACAATGCAGATAATTTAAGCAATAATCTATTTACTATTAATGGGGAGAAATAACTCAGCTTTTTATCAGTTGCACCAACAACCCCAGGGGTGCCCACAGTGTTAATGATTGCCCAGAGGATATCCTAATAAATGCATTGTAATATACAATTCTGAAAGCACTTTGAGTTTTTCTGTAATCACTGTGTGATAGATATGACTCATTGCTGATACACCATTGCATTTTTCCATTGTTTTGCTATTCCTTTCTACAGGAAGGACAGCTCTTTAGTCTGATCGACTGCAAACATTCAATTTAATTCATGAAGTGTTCTTACTTGCTGACATTCAGCACTTATCAGGAGACTGTTTCTCCTGCCTATTTCTCCTCTGCTTAGGACATTCTTAAGCCTCTTTAAAGTCTTCTTTTCTTCTCCTGTTTTTCACCTCAGAAGTTCTCTTAAGATACTTTCTCAATAGATACACGTCTGTCTCGAGATCATTTTACAGCGTCTCTGTTGAGATGGTTTGTAGAGGTTTGGGCTCTGACTAGAAAAGCCATTCTGTAGTCAGTTTATAGAGGACAATGTACCTGTCTTTGCCTTGGTACATCAAGTAATAGCAGTGTTGGGGTCGTTACTCAAAAGAAGTAATGTATTACACATTACTCGTTACTTTTCTGAAAAGTGATGCAGTTTACTTAATTACGCGCTGAAGAAAGTAATTTGTTACACTACTTGTTACATTACTTTCTCGTTACTCCGTAAAATGACCTGAAGTGCATTGTCTCATAATTACCAGTTAACAACATAAATATTAGGCTACAGACCATACACCAAGACAAATCCCTATCCTAATGAGGACACATGAGATCTTTCTTTTAGTCTTAATGTGTGAGCACAAAGCCAACAACAAAAATTAAAGTTGAAAACCAGCCCAAAGAGACTTCAAAGTGATTGGCACAGTGATTCTACTGCTGAAACATGAACAGGTAAAAACAAGCTGCAAGTCTGACTGCTCATCACTGCCTTTGTTACCTGCTGAAGTTCGGGCTCTGGCTGCTGGGTTGGGATCAGCATACACTCAGCTTTATCATCGCTCTGGGTACTTGGCTGACTTTGTGACAGCATGTTGTCAGTGCAGAACAGTGACTGTGTAAAAGACAGTATATTTTCTACAGTCAGTGGTGCAGATGCTTGCAAAGAGCCTAAGTTCTGTTAGCAGTATATATGTAGTTGTTTCTGTCTTGGAAGTAGTTCAGCGCTCTTCCCATTTTGTGCAATAAAAACAAAAGTAACATCAATATCTCCACTGTAGACCTCTCCACCATTTTCCTCCTCCTGCACATGAACTGAAATCAGCTGATTACAGTACAAGTGTGTAAGAAGAAAAAAAAGCACGTTTGCTTGATGTTTCTTTCTATCTGCCTGGCATCCAGATAACTGAAGAACCTTTGCAACGCAAGTAACAACATAATTGTAACTGTAATGTGATTACTGAATTTAGTACAGTAGCACATTACATTAATGTGTTACTGAAACATGTAATGTGATTACACCCAACACTTAGTAACAGATTATAGTAGTGTAAGTGCTGAGCCTGTGGAAAAGCCATAGGATCAGCACCCTGGAGAGCACAACATTCCTGACAGCAGAACAGAAGAGAACGTGTCACAGACAGAGACCGTGAGACACAGTCCGATCAGCAGAAAACATAAAATTAAAAACTGATATTTTAGCTGTAACAATATATGGTTGGAAGGATTAAAACATATACAGATAAAGTGAGAGGCTGCTTTCAATCAGTAAAACACAATTTAAGCTGCAGTTTGTCACTGTAAATCCTAACCCACTCTTCTTGAATGTTAATTGGAATTTTACATTTTTTGTTTAGTCCACAGTGACTGTGAAAGTTTTGTCTCACCACTTTGTACACGCATTCCCTGTGTCACCTGACCCTCATTTGAATGGAAGTTCAGAGAGAACCAATTAAAATAATGAATTGTATTTGTACTTGTTTTATATATATGCAATGGTCATTAAGGTCTGCTAAATTGTATGTACTAGTTAGTAATAAACTAGTAAGAAAATGTGGCACTTGTTGAAACATGTTAAATGAATAAATAATACTGATTTTGTGAGTAGGAAAATAACTACATTGCTCAAAATAAATAGATAATTAAATAAAGAAATACTTTATAATCAGAGTATAGCAACAAGTCAGTTAAACTTCTGGGATATTGATCTGGTCAATTAAGTAGCAGAGGGGGTTGTTAATCAGTTTCAGTTGCTTTGGTGTTGTGAAACTAACAACAGGTGCACTAGAGAGGGCAACAATGAGACAACCCCCAAAACAGGAATGGTTTTACAGGTGGAGCCCACTGACACTTTTCCCTCCTCATCTTTTCTTACTGTTTTTCAGTTGTTTTGCATTTGGCTAGGGTCAGTGTCACTACTGCTAGCAATACCTGGACCCTACAGAGGTTGCACAGGTAATACAATTCCTCCAGGATGGCACATATGTGCTCCTGAGGGAGGGAAAGACACCCCCTTGTCCCCTTTCTTGACCTCTCTTTACCTCAGTGACCTAAGCCCTAGTGATTGGACAGTCCTCTACCTCATTCTCCCGTACATATAGATTCTGGAAAACTTGCCAAATTCCTTCCAAAGGGGTCAGAATTCCTCTATTCCCACTGCACACAGTATGGGCAAAGTACCAGTTCCCTGTCCTGAGTTATCTGAATGTTTACTCAGATACTCGAACAGCATACGATAATCAGACCCCATTCTCCCAACCCAAAGATGTGGATAAAAGAAGTCCTCTTAATATATAATCCAGACCTCTGCGGGAATTGTGTTGTGCATTAAGGTGATAATGTTGTTATTCAACCTCTGGTACAAGATCAGGCTCCCTCCTCTCCAGATCATTCCATCCAGCATTGGAAACCAGGGACTAGAAGGCCTTCAGATGTTTCCCAATCCACAATGGAACAGACCCCTATGACTAATACTCTCTGCAGGCTCAGAGAGGGGCTATTTGGCCAGGCCAGAATAGGCCTCGATGTCTCTATGCCAGCCGAAGAATCTTACTTCCTTGGTTTTCATCATATAGAAATTGTCAGTATTACATTTAGAAAGGCCTCTATCCCAGGAACAATGTGTTAGGAGACACAACCAGGGGAAAAGTGCCCTTGACAGCATGTCTTCTGGGATCATGCAGGCACTCAAACCCCTCCACTACAGCAAGATTAGGCAACGTTGGGTAAGGTAAAAATCAACAATATATATAAATTAATAAGGCGTTTTAGATAAATGTAAATAAAATGCATAAATAACCTAAAGGGTTTTTCAAGGGACAATTTATTCCAGAGTGCTTCTATTTTTTTATGCTTCCACATGCATTCATATCACAGTATATTTATTTTAATAAGATTATATTTAATGAATGGTGTGTGGTTATTTCACAGATTCAGAGTCATGAATACCTGTTGCCTTGCAAAGCGGCTCAGTGAAGGTTCATGTGAGAAGAGCACTGAAATTTGGCTGGTTTGAGATGACCTGCTCCTTGTCTCGGAAGGGGAAAAGAGCAAATGACAGCTGCACAGTTTTTATTTATTAAATGCTGTAAAAATCCCCTTATGTGTGAAGTTATTTTGATGACAATACACTAAGTGGGCTTGCAGTTAATGAACATTTTTGTATGATCTCTTTTTGAGGCTGCACATCAATCCAATCCTGAGCTCCACATTCACATACTCATGAGCGCTGAAACTCTCAGTGTTATCCTACTGTCAAATCATCAAATGAATAACAATAACCACAAGAAAGTAGATGTATTAATCATATTAATATTGTTTTATAAATATTTGAAGCAGGAATACTCTTAGACAACACCAAAGTTCACAGCTGAAATACTTACCTGGCATATCACTTTCACCTCTCGTTGCCACTAACCCCTTCTGATGGCTATATGGCAGAGATGTCTCTGGGTGGCCTTGCCCACCTGAGGAATATTGAAAAAAAAAAGCCACAGATGGTTGTGAAAAAAGCACAGCTGTTCTACTAACCCTTTTGAAGATGTGAATTTACTTAGTCAGTGCTCCTCCTTTACATTAAGGCCAAACACTTTCTGACGTACCATGCAGACATGGCTAAATGCATTACACAGCCTGTTTGCAGCTAACGGCTCTCACTAAACCAATTAAAAAATGTGTATCAATTGGCAGTTAAAGTGTTTAATTTGTAATTTAAAGATTAGCTTAGAGCTAATCATGGTGTTTAACCAAGACATCATTAGTCTTGTTACAGATCGGTGACCTGTCCTGGCCATTTGTCCTCTGACAGTTGGAACAGGCTCCAGTCTAAAGCAAATGTTTCTTACCGGTTTTCTTCTCTTGTCATATGAATCAGAAAATCTAAGTTTTACAGAGTTTAATTATTTTTAATAATATGGGATAATGGGCTCTAACTCTACTATAAAAATTGGAGGCTATAATTGAAATACTTTTGCCCCTCAGCCCAATTTAAACTATGCTATTGTTTATATACACCTGATATAAATAGGTCAATATTTTTATTGTTACCTGCCA
The DNA here is from genome assembly GCA_024447675.2 of Pterophyllum scalare. Taxonomy (NCBI): domain Eukaryota; kingdom Metazoa; phylum Chordata; class Actinopteri; order Cichliformes; family Cichlidae; genus Pterophyllum; species Pterophyllum scalare. The sequence continues at coordinate 29,005 of JAMQGT020005172.1, forward strand.
AAAAAAATAATCCAAATGTCCACTCAAAGATGACATCCTGGTAACACCAGTGCTATGTAAAGAAAAACTTCATGCAGTTATTGACAGGAGGGTGGGCTCATTTGAATAACATTACAATGACTCGGTACTAGGAATGGCCAACAGAAACTGGTTGAAAACCCAGCTCTAATCAGAGTGACTACGGTAACTTTACAACTCATAATGAAACATGTTCACTATTTTTTCCTTACACAATTTTATTTATATAGCACCAAATCACAATAGTCACCTCAAGGCACTTTATATTGTAAGGTAAAGACCCTACAATAATTACAGACAAAACCCAACAATCAAAACAACTGTGTATGAGCAAGCACTTGGCAACAGTGGGAAGGAAAAACTCCCTTTTAACAGGAAAAGACCTCCGGCAGTACCAGGGTCAGGGAGTGGCAGTCATTGCTGCGACTGTGGAAGAGAGCCAGAGATTAATAATAACTAATGATTGAATGCAGAGTGGGGTATAAACAGAGTAGAAAGAGGTGAAGAAAAAGAAACACTCAGTGCATCATGGGAACCCCCCAGAAGCCTAGGTCTATTGCAGCATATCTAAGGGATGCTTCAGGGTCACCTGATCCAGCCCCGACTATAAGCTTTATCAAAAAGGAAAGCTTTAAGTCTAATCTTAAAAATTGAGAGGGTGTCTGTCTCCCAAATCCAGACTAGGAGTTGTTTCCACAGAAGAGCATGGAAGCTGAAGGTATCCTAAAGTATCTTAGGAACCACAAGTAAGCCAGCAGTCTGAGAGCAAAGTGCTCTATTAGGGTGATATGGTACTATGAGGTCTTTAAGATAAGATGGGGCCTGATTATTCAAGACCTTGGATGTGAGAAGAAGAATTTCAAATTCTATTCTGGATACTATTCTGGAGCCATCCAGAGTAAGTATCTGGTTAGACACCATGTTTCTAAGATTTGTGGGGCCAAGTACAATAACTTAAGATTTGTCTGAATTTAAAAGCAGGAAATTAGAGGTCATCCAGGCCTTTATGTCTTTAAGACATTCCTACAGTTTAACTACTTGATGTGTGTCATCTGGCTTCATGGATAAATAAAGCTGGGTATCATCTGCATAACAATGAAAATGTATGCAATGCTTTCTAATAATCCTGCCTAAGGGAAGCATGTATATTGTAAATAAAATTGGTCCTAGCAACCCTGTGGAACTGTGTGTGGTTATTCCACAGATTCAGAGCCATGAATACCTGTTGCCTTGCAAAGCGACTCAGTGAGGAGAAGAGCACTGAAATTTGGCTGGTTTGAGATGACCTACTACTTGTCTCGGAAGGGGAAAAGAGCAGACGACAGCTGCACAGAGTTTTATTTTATTAAATGTTGTAAAAAATCCCCTTATGTGTGAAGTTATTTTGATGACAATACACTGAGTGGATGTGCAGTTAATGAACATTTTTATGATCTCTTTTTGGGGTTGCACTTTGTAGACTGACATCAATCCAATCCTGAGCTCTACATTCATATACTCATAAAGACTTTATGTCTTTAAGACATTCCTACAGTTTAACTACTTGATGTAAGCATAGGTACTGAGAAGTGGTCTGTGGTCGCCACCTGCAAAACCACTCCTTTATTGAGTGTGTCTTGCTAATTGGCAATAATTTCCACCTGTTGTCTTGATTGTCAATCAGTGTTGCTTCCTAAGTGGACAATTTGATTTTACAGAAGTTTGATTTACTTGGAGTTATACTGTATTGTTTAAGTGTTCCCTTTATTTTTTTGAGCAGTGTATTTTTTGGTATAATTTAGTGATAATTTATTAATTTAATTAATTTATTAATTTCAAATTTTCAGCTCCCTTTCCACTTTCTTTAGAAGCCGTTCCAAACTTTCCAAACTGCCAATTAACAATTTAGACACATTACATATATTGTTTATATGTAATATTAACAGTTTAGAGCCCAGCAGTAAAACATGTGGAACCCCACAAATAACCTTAAATCAGTCAACATCTCTGTCATCAAGGTAACTATCCAGCCATGAGTGACTTACCCTTTTAATACCACCACTCTGGCATTTTCATTAATAATCTGTGATCTATCAAATAAAATGCATTTTTAAGGTCAATAAACACCCCCACAATCTATTCCTTGTTGTCATTTGCAAGTGATATACTGTGTTTTCTGTAATTAGAATAACAGCCTTTGAGGTGGACCTCCTGCTGGTAATAACTTAGTAAATTTAACTTTTCCATGAAATTACTGAGCCTTTGCAAAAAAAAAAAAAAAAAAAATTATAAGCAGAGAATTTGTTCTGTAATGGAGAAGAGATGTTTCTTCTCCCTTTTATAAATGGCAATGACTTTTGTTGGTTTCATTTTTCCTGGAAATATACCAGTATGTAGGGACTGATTGCAAATATGTGTCAATTGTTGCACTATAATAACCTTAGTAGAGCCAATCGATATTATAATTAATTTAAACCTATATGCAAATAATATAAAATTATATGGAGAGAAATAGATGCCTTTAGGTGGAAATGGCTCTGAATCCATTAGAAATAAACAGAATGCTGATTTATGAATATTTGCAGCTGCATTAAACATTGTTCTATAGCTGGCAGTGAATAGTTTTGGCATCCAGTAGTAATAACTATTATGGTATGAAATAGTTCATTAATATTTTTCTTTTGTGATAGCTGATATTTGTTAATGTAGTCAAATAATTGATTGAGTCAATGCATATGAAATAATTTGATAAATAAAGTGTTGATAACCTATCATCATATCAAAAAATATAGATTTGGATAGAGTTTGATTGGCACATGCTGACTGCATTCGTTTTTACAACAACATAGGAGAGAGAACCAGGATAGAGCAGAGGAGATTAAGAGTGCAGGAGATTGATGAAACACCATTAGGAAAGTTAAAGAAGAGATGAGCATCTACGTTTGTAAGACAAGACAAGACAAGACAGGGGTTCCACAGTTTATCAGAGTTTAAAAGTTGTGGCACAACGGAAGCAGAAGCTATCACACCAGAACTGGTAAAGTTTTAAAACAAATTGAACTAAATAATGCCAGCATATAGTCTCACATGACTAAATCATAAACACGAAGGTTTTTATTTCCTTGATTCTGCACGGGTTGTTTATTTCAATATCTTTCTGTGAAAGACAGCCTACTCCAGCCTTTAGGTAACGCACAGTGTCCGACATTTTATATTAATTTTACTGTAAAATATAGTAAAAGTGCTGCTATTAAGTTAATACGATTTCAGTGATTCAAGATCCTAACATATTCTGCCTGTCTGGATGACCCCACCACCACCACCAAGAAAAAAGAGTGAAATGGATATATATATATATATATATATATATATATATATATATATATGTGTGTGTGTGTGTGTGTGTGTGTGTGTAAGTGATTCCGAAATATTGGTAGGGACATGTCACTATCCCTACATAATCCCTTGCCTGTTGCCCCGGTTTTGTAGTTATAAGCTCGAACACCTCTCTCACGTTGGAGACGCTCTTGATCCTGCTGTGGTATCAAGCTTCATGCCTTTAATAAACACACCCGACCAGCTCGAAATATCAAACACATCAATTTTATCATACACGCTTTGAGGCTTCCTCATATTTGGCGTGAGATGTGCATGCGCTCCACTTACGCCTAATTTTTAAGGTGCGGTGTGTTGATGTGGCTTCTTTGTACATAAGAAAATAAATATATGGATAGCAAAATTATATACAAAATGGACATGAGACAAACACATCAAGCATCGCTACAAATACAACAGGTGAGAGACACAAAACAGTTAACGTACCCATTTTTGATATCATATGATTATCATTATAGTCAAACATCAGGCAAAAGCATCAAAGTAAAAAAAACAAACAAAACAGAAAGCACACTCACTAAAATGAAACATAAATGCCAATTTGAATAGATTTTGTGTGTTTTAGTGAGTGTTTTTGACTGACCTGGTCCCTGACTGGGGGCTTATTTTGCAGTGTTTAGATGCGTCTGGGGGCTTTCTCTCTCTTTTTTCTCCGCCTCTCTCCTCCATTTTTCCTTGTCTTCCGACCATCCATTTCGCCGGGCGGATTGTCTAAATGTAATCCGTAAAGAAGCAGGTAGCTATTGCCTGCCCTGCGAGAAAAGTGCACGGGCATGCGCGCACATTTCCTGGTGTTCGGCGCGCACCGGGGGACACCTAGCGGCGAGGATCAGTCGCAACCTAAGCGTGGACTCCTTCCACTTATTACTGTTTGCAGTATTACAGCATGTCCAGTTCACCTTTCATGACTGACCAAAAACGACACTAGAAATGCCCTGATATAAAAATAAAAGTGCATCAGTTCAATTCCATGTCTCCTAATGGGAAATCGCAGGAGGAATTCAAAACCCCGAGATCACATATGTTGATTAAGTGTGGGAGTTAGGGTCATTTAAACCTCTGAGGGTTAAATGTTTAAATACTACAACCATAGAACTTATATGTTTTATTTGAAACGAAATTTCAAAACATACTTCCACCAAGATTTTTTTGTAACTAAAATAATGTTTATAGTGCAATGATTATTTGAACAGCAACTTCAAAAACCAGGGGGAAAAAACATTCCCTTATAAGATGGGGCTGTATAATGTAAAACAGCATTTTTTGCAGATAAAGAAAAAGTAAGAAAAAAAACACATTTTAAAATTTGCATGACCCTGAGGTCATTGTCCCTCTTTGCTTTTTAAAGTCAATTATCAGTGAGACGTGAGCTCTTCACTTCCTCACAATCCTCTTGTAATCTAATTTTGCTAATTTGAGGATAACCTTGAGAAGGTATAAAACACCAAGGCAGGCATAAACTACCTGTGTGGGATTGGCTTATACCTCTCTAACACTGTTGGGACTTTGAGTCAGCTAAAGCTCCAGCAAACTAGACAACTGAAGATGGGTTGGGAAGGAGGAATTGAGCCCAATGGCACTGAGGGCAAGAACTTCTACATTCCCATGTCCAACAGGACTGGGATTGTTAGAAGCCCTTTTGAGTACCCACAGTACTACCTAGCAGACCCAATTTTCTTCAAGCTCCTGGCTTTCTACATGTTCTTCTTGATCTGCACTGGAACTCCCATCAACGGCCTGACATTGTTCGTAACTGCTCAGAACAAGAAGCTCCGGCAACCTCTCAACTACATCCTAGTCAACCTGGCTGTGGCTGGACTCATCATGTGCTGCTTTGGATTCACCATCACCATCACATCAGCTTTTAATGGCTACTTCATTCTTGGAGCCACCTTCTGTGCTATTGAGGGATTCATGGCCACACTTGGAGGTAAGCAAAAAAGAAGTAAGATCCTTTTCGGGATCACTTCGATTTCACTGGCAGGTATACAATATAAATGAATAACTTATTCTTTCTGTCCACAGGTGAGGTTGCTCTCTGGTCACTTGTTGTTCTGGCTGTTGAGAGATACATTGTTGTCTGCAAACCCATGGGGAGCTTCAAGTTCACTGGAACTCATGCTGGTGCCGGAGTACTCTTCACATGGATCATGGCGATGGCTTGTGCTGCACCTCCACTTTTTGGCTGGTCCAGGTACGCATTTGTTTCTAAAACATTCGCTTTAGTTTAAGAGCACTTTTAAAAAACAGCTGAGAAACCCACCAAAACAGACTGAGAAGTTTGTGAATGTCTTTAAATATTACGAATGATTTAAAAAAAATTTAAATCTCACATAGGTACCTTCCAGAGGGAATGCAGTGCTCCTGCGGTCCTGACTACTACACACTGGCTCCAGGCTTCAACAATGAGTCATATGTCATCTACATGTTTGTTGTCCACTTCTTTGTTCCTGTCTTCATCATTTTCTTTACTTATGGGAGTCTTGTGATGACAGTCAAAGCTGTAAGTGAAAATTCAAGCTCTTTTTACATTTATATAAAGTACTGTTACATAACAACAAACTAGCCACTACTACTGTAGGCTTCATATATAAACCTTGCTGATTTTTTTTCTTCTTTTTTTTTACATTTACAAAACTTCACAGGCAGCAGCACAGCAGCAGGACTCAGCTTCTACCCAGAAAGCTGAGAAGGAAGTGACACGTATGTGTATTTTGATGGTCTTGGGCTTCCTGGTAGCTTGGACACCATATGCCAGCTTTGCTGGCTGGATTTTCCTAAATAAGGGAGCCTCCTTCAGTGCCCTGACTGCAGCCATCCCTGCTTTCTTTGCAAAGAGCTCTGCCTTGTACAATCCTATTATCTACGTGCTCATGAACAAACAGGTTGGTTCTATATAGTCTCTTTGCTTTCTTCTATGTTTTTGAACTGTGTTTCCTGAGTTTCTGAATTTGCTCTGCCTTTCAGTTCCGTAACTGTATGCTATCCACTATTGGAATGGGCGGCATGGTGGAGGATGAGACCTCAGTTTCAGCAAGCAAGACAGAGGTGTCCTCTGTGTCTTAATCATGATGGCATCTTCAGATTTATGGACATTACAGATTGTTTCCAGATTTTAAAAGATCCAATTAGAGAAATTTTTTGCCAAATGGATTTAACAAACGAACTTTGGATCAAAAGCACTAAGGAATTCTATGTTATCTGTGAACCACCAGAAAAGGAAAGGCATTTTCTGTTAAGGTTATCTTGTACAGCAAGTGTGTGTCTGTGTGCATGCGAATGCATGTGAATGAGTGATTTTACTGGTTTACCAGTGGTGTTATTTTTATGCATTATATGAAAAAAAAAAAAAAAGAACTAAGTAGATAATAAATCATGCATGAAAAAGAAACATACTGGTGTGGTTGTTTAACTCTGAACTTTTACATGCTGGTCTGATTATCTGCTGCCTAAAACCAAAGGAGAACCCTGCATGTTTAAGGAATATTTGACATTAAATTACAAGCCTTGATGTGTTTCTTGAGCAGATAAGAGAAGATAAGACTCAGCTAATGTGTATGCGTATGGCTAGCTGCATCCAAAACTGCAATATTCAATTAATTTTAGCTTGAATCAATTTGTGTTTTTATGTAGCCCAAAATAGTTTGAACTTGAGCATTTTCACAATCTGTGCAATATGTAATATACTTAACCCCTGGGTCACCTCACACTCAAGAAAATGATTGTTTAAGTAAACATATATGCCATCACACTATAATTACACTCATAGTAATTTTTTGTAAATTTTCTGTTACAAAGTAAGAACAGAATGTGTTGTTAAAAACACAGTCATGTAAGATTAGTAGCAATTGATGTGGAGGGGCATCCAGGCCTTAACAAACAGAGGCAAGAGCCCCACATCCTCTGAAGTAAGCAGCAGCATGCTGGCAAACAACTTCTTTGCTTGGTACGAGACAGCGCACACACCTGGACCCACCAGCTCTCCAACATCCACCAACACCCCTCCTCTCTCCCTCCAGGAACATGAGGTGAGGAAACAACTGAGAGCAGTGAACCCCAGGAAGGCTGCTGGACCGGATAGTCATCCCGGGAGCAGTGGTCAAAGCAGACCAGCTGGCAGGGATCCTCACCAAACTCTTCAGCCTGTCCCTAGCACATGCCACTGTCCCAACCTGTTTAAAGGCCTCCACCATCATTTCCAATCCCAAAAACAAACAACATCATCAGCCTAGTGACTACAGACCCATAGCCCTCACGTCGGTAGATGATGATGTGCCTAGAGCGACTGGTCTCCAAGCACATCAGGGACCACCTCCCTCCCTCCTTTGATCCCTCACCAGTTTGCCTATAGAGCAAACCTGTCCACGGAGGACCATCGCAGTAACCCTCCACGGAGTGCTGAGCCACCTGGAAAACCTGAAGAGCTATGTGAGGATGCTCTTCATGGACTATAGCTCAGCGTTTAACACAATCATACCGGATATCTTAATTGCCAAACTGATAAAACTGCAGATCCCCCTTCCCACCTGCATCTGGACACAACACTTCGTCACTCACCGCCCACAATCTGTCAGAATGTGGCCCCCATCTCTCCTCCACACTCACACTCAGCACAGGTTCCCCTCAAGGCTGTGCGCAGTCCTCTACTGTACCTCTACACATATGACTGTACTCCAACTCACCCAACCAACATCAGCATCAAATATGCGGATGACACCACTGTGGCTGGGTTCATCTCAGGAGGGGATGAGACAGCATACAGGGCTGAGGTAGGAAAACTGTCACACTGGTGCTCAGTGAACAATCTGACACTGAATGCTCTAGTCACCAAAGAACTTATTATGGATTTCAGGAAGCACCAACAAGACCCCCCCCCCGAAATAAATGGTGAACATGTGGAAATTGTCACCACCTTCAGGTTCCTCGGCACCCATATCTCAGCTGATCTCTCCTTGACTCAAAACACCAAGGCCCTAGTTAAGAAGGCTCAGCAGCGGTTTCACTTCCTCCGGGTCCTCAGGAAAAAAACATCTGGACAAGAAGCTGCTGATGGCCTTCTGATCACTCCTGCTGTGGAAAGTGTCCTGACGTACTGTCTGGGGGTATGGTACGTAAGCTCCACAGCTGAAAACAGAAAAGCAGTGCAGAGGGTTATCAACACCACCAAAAAGATCATCGGCTGCCCTCCCTGGAGGACCTATCCAGAACCTGCTGCCTCAGGAGAATCAGTGCAATCACAGGAGACCCCTCACATCCTGCCCACAACTGGTTTGACCTGTCACCCTCCAAATGGCGTTTCAGGTTAAATAAATCACACACCACCAGATTCACCAACAGTTTCTCCCCCTGGGCCATATGGACTGCAAATAAACAATGACCCCCCCCCCACCACCACCACCACCACCACAACCACACACACACACACACACACACACACACACACACACACCAAAAAAAAGCCATCTGTGAAATTTAATGTACAGTTGGTGTATTTAATGTATATTTAATGTGTATTTTATTTACAGTAATGTACAGTTTCTATTTGTACAGTCAGTATTTTCCACTTTATTCATTTTAATTTCCCTACATTCTAGCGCAAAGAAACAGACTGTAGTGGAGCATGTACAATTTCGTTGTACCATGTACAATGACAATAAAAGGCTATACTATTCTATTCTAAAGTATTGCAAAATGAGAGAGAATGAATTCACATAAATAAAAAATAATTATATTCAAAATTATGGTGATTATATTTGTCCTGTTTCAACAGTACAAATAACAAATGCCTGCACTTTGCAGTTGCTTTGATTGCATGACGAATGCTGCCCAGAGAGTGAGCTGCCTTGGTGCAGGTTTGTGCTCTTGAAGTACTGCTTGTTTCTTTATATTTTACTAGGCAAAAAGCAAATAGATGCAGAAATGCATTAAAACATATGCAAAAAAAATGCAAAAGAAAAATGGAAACATGGAAACAAGCAAAAACAGACTGTACACTTGTAAATAACTTGAATGTCAATAATTGGTATGACCACTTTATTCGTCAGGGCAACACGGTGGCACAGTGGTTAGCACTGCTGCCTCACAGCTACAATGACATCTGGAAGGTCTGGGCTCAATTCCACCTTGGCCCAGGCCTCTCTCTGTGTGGAGTTTACATGTTCTCCCTGTGTCTGTGTGGGTTTCCTCCCACAGTCCAAAGACATGTTACTGGGGTTAGGTCAATTGGTCACTCTAAATTGCCCATAGGTGTGAATGGTTGCCTGTCTCTCTGTGTTAGGCTGGCGACCTTTACAGGGTGTACCCTGCCTCTTGCCCTACATCAGCTGGGATAGCCCCCCACGACCCTGAACAGGATAAGAGACTGGATGGTAGAAATCGGTCAAACACAGTGTTGAGTCAACAGTTTAAATTATGGCTATATTGGAGAGTGCTTGTTGTACTAATTCACAATTCTGGCTCTTGAAATTATACACGCTCTTTCCTGAGGGAATGCAGTCCACATGTCATTATTTTTTCAATGTCTTTTCCTCACCACAGTCTTTGCACTGACGGTTAACATTATAAGTGAATCTTAAATACATACGCTGTTTAACTAATCCTCAAACAAAGAGAGTTACATTACAGTTGCTTTTCATTAAAATCTTTGATAAACTGTGTTGCAAATGCTGATCATAGGATCTGATCTTAAACATTTTACTTCACAGCCCAGTAACAGGATTACAGCCAGAAGACTGTAAGAGCCGCGAGATGTGTGTGCGTCATGATGGTCATTGGCTTTCTAGTAGCTCGGATACCATATGCCACTTTCACTGTGCTGAATCTCCCTTCAGTGCCCTGATTACTGCTATCATCACCTTTTGAGGTCAACACTATGCAGTCCTGTTATCTGCATGAGATGAACAAAGAGGCTTTTTTTATGTGTTTATGCAACATTTACCTGTTTTTTTTTTCTTTCTGATCTAATATTTCTTTTTAGTTCTAGTAACTGCTTGCTGAGCACAACTGTGATCCTTGGCAAGGTGGAGGATAAGACCTAATTTTCTGCCCACAAGCCAGAAAACTCCTCTGTCTTTTAAAAGTTATTTTCATATATGTGGACATTTTCTTTTCTATTGTCTGTTTGATTTAAAATAATTATTGATGTGGACTGGTCAACTTGCTGACTAAAGTAAAGGAATGGCCAAACACCCTGATTTATTTGAATGAGCTTGGAAAGTGTTTGTGAATTTCAAATCAGTATCCAGTCAAGGTACTGATATACTCCTGATTTCTGTGGCACTTAGCACCATTAAATCTACATTTCATACTTTAAATATATATAATTTTAACACTGCAACATTTCTTTCTCTTAGATTAGCTGGAGCATATATTTAAAACAAACTGTATACAATGTAAAAATCTATAAATCCATTTGAGTTGATCAGGGATGGCAAGCACTGTCTGCAAGACAGAACTTTTTTGAATAGATGTATGTGTATGTTGTCATATTAACTTTGTTTTCATAAAAAAGCAGCTGCCAGTTGTGACTTCATAGGGAGTTTATTCATGAAGAAAACTGCATATTGTCATGTCCTTGGATCTTGGAGTTTTTGGGAACATTTATATTTTCTCTGGTTTATTTTTTTTTCTGATTATGCTTCTGTATTCTGTACTATTTACATTTTCAGGTTTTAGTTTCATGTCTAGTTCTGTTCTTAGTGTCAGATTAGTTTGTGCTTTATTCCTTGTAACCCTGTTTACTCCTGCCACCCTTGTGTTTCTATGTCAGGCGTAGTCCTTGTCTTTCTGTTTATCTTTTGTGCTTTGTCAAGTTAATCTTGTCTCCCTATTCAGTCACTTCCTGTCTTATTTTGATAGTCTCTTGTTTCATGTGCTTTGAGTTTAGTTGTACATGTTTCTTTATCTGGGATGAGTTCCAGCTGCTCTCCCACCTGTTGCCTGTTCCTCATCCGGTGTGTGTATATATTATCTGACTCTTGCTCTGTTCTTTGTCATGTTCTCCCTTATGGCTTTGTCCCGCCTTATGTGTTCGCCAAGAAAAGTTATATTTTTGGATTTTTTTTTCCACAGGGAACTCCTGTTGATGTTGTTCAGAGCTGACATTTATTCTAACCTTATTGTTTAAGTCTCAGCCTAACTAAACACATCTCAAAAAATATCATCACATCCGGTCAGTAGAGGGCAACATCTCCCACAAGAGGCATTTTAGGATCATGTAACTGAGATTACCTGATCAAGACTGCTGACACAAAAGGGTGTGATAAAGCTAGATCAGGTTAATGCGCCTAACAAAGAAAAGAGCAGGGTTAAGTACACCAGGGCTGCAAACCTTTTGGTTTGGTAGAACACTGAGTGTTACATGTTGAATTAACTCTACTGGTTGTTTTAAAACAGCTTAGACACCAAAGGGGTGGCTCAGTGGCTGAGCAGGCGTCTGTGCGCCGCGTGGTGGTGCAGGCAGCCCAGGTTCACATCCTCACCTGTGGCCATTTACTGAGTGTCTTTCCACCGTAACCTATCAAATGAGGCTAAAAAAAACAGAAACACCAAAGGAACAAGTTGTGACAGGGTAAGAGCAAACAATGATCATAAAAATACAAATAAGATAGAAGAGTGGCCCTATCCAGGTATAGTAGGCTATATTTGACAGATTACAACTCAAACTGTTGAAATATAAAGAAACATAACTTTCAGCCAGCCAAAAAAATATTGCAGCTTCTTCTTGTGACTGACATATTAGTTCTGCCTCAAAATGACTTGACATTATTTATCTGTATCGTTCAAAAAGCGATTGCAGCAGCTGCTGCACCAATCCCTATGTCAATCTCCAGCTCCCTTCTTCCCTCACTTGTGAACAAGATCCTGAAATACTTGAATTCCTCCACTTGGGGCAGCAATTCACTCTCAACCCAGAATGGGCAATACATGGCGGCAAACTGTGGCCTCACACCTTGAGACACTGACATGGACTGGGTAATGCATTAGTAACAAAAGGATGCCACATCATTTAATGGAAATTAGCAATTCAAAATGGTCTTCATAAATTTACAGTTATGTGTGTGCGTGTACATATATATATATATACTTCAAGTTCATGAGACACTGGAGACAACACATCTTTATGTTCCTCTACCATCAATAATACTGAAATTTATTCAGACTCTTTCTCTGTGATTGATCTTACCGAGTTAGCTTCAATGGTTACTTCCTTGAAGCCATCAATGTGTCTGTTAGACCCCATTCCTATTTAGGACCTATGTGTTATCTTGGTTATTTGATGTTTAGAGAGTGACATGTTTGTGAGACAGACAACCAAACCAGCTAAAATTTTTGCAGTGCGTGGGCGGGTTTTGTTGCACCCAGTACCACTTATTATTATTATTATTGGCTTTAAGTCATTAAGCTAAGTTTGAAGAATGGAACATATGGTTTCAGTTTAAGCATGTCAACCTCACTAGCAAACTTATTTTCTTCATACACCAGGACCATACATTCCAAGCAATGTGTTTTTTGAATTCCTTCTCTTTATCTGGTTTGTTTCCTAAATTATATCTGTGTTCCACTTAATATCACTACCACAGCATTATACTACAAAGAGAGTTTAATATACCCAGGGTATATTTCCCTTATCTGGAATTACTTACCTGACACTGGCAATCAGAATAAGCAGTCACACAAAGCAGGTTATCAACTCACAAAGTTAACCCAGGGCTTCCCCCTGCATTTTCACATGAAAGTGGTGGTGTTGGCAGCATCTAACCAATCTAAAGGGAGTGTTTCACAGGTCATATGAGTCTTCTTCCAAACAGTAATACATTACTTTTATTTAGTAATACATTTTTTTTATTTGAGTGTAGTCCTTGGGGCTATAGATCTTTGTACAGCACTTTGATCAACATCGTTGTTTTAAATGTGCTATATAAATAAACTTGACTTGACTTCCATAGTAAATGATACCTATGAGTGCCACCGACTCCAGAAAAATGGTGATTAAAAATCTATTATCTGGTGAATCTATCTATCTATCTATCTATCTATCTATCTATCTATTATCTATCTATCTATCTATATATATATATATATATATATATATATATATATATATATATATATATACCAGTAAAATGTAACACTGTTGTGAAAAGGACGAGAGATAATGCTGCAGCAAATCGTTAACCTGGTGATTTAAAGCACAGACTGGTAAAATAATATTTTTATTCAACTAATAAATTTTATCTCTGAGTGCGCTCTCAGTGCTGCTGTTTATTTCTAAGGTGATGGCTGCACATTTAGAACTCTGAAACTTTAAACTGGATCCATTTAAGCATTTAAGGTTGCAGCCTGATAAAGGAGATATGTGAATTGCTTTAGTTTCTCAGCGCATCAAAGTAAAATACATTTCAGGTATTCTCTGTGTGTTCTGTGTTCTATGGAGTTGCAGTTCCAGCAGTGTAAAAGATTTAGCAGCAGATTAGAATCAAGTATTGCACCATTTATATATTTTTTAAATCACCAAATTAACACTCAGTTTACGCTTCATTCACTGATTTTAATAAGATCAGAGCGTAACAAGCTACACATATAAAATGTTTTCTCCCCAGAAGAGAATCTATATTGCACTTAAAACATGCTGTAAATAAAAGAATCAGTGAAAACAGCATTTTCAAACAATTTTAAACCACAACTCAGAACATAACCTTCTCCTAAGAGTTTTCAGCTTTTATTATCACAAATTTAAAGTTTAAATTTAAAAACAGAATTCAAACATACCCTTCATCGTCTACATATAAATTTGATAAGAGGTCAGCAAGTACACAGTAGATGTCCAGCTTAGGATCATATATTAATGAAGCTTAGGTATAAGGTCAACAAGGAAGATCTGTAATCACTGATCTGCCTGCTTTCCCTGGTGTTTGGCTGCTTGTCTATTTCTCAAATCCCTTTCAATTTTCCACGCTGTCAAACTTAATGTTGACTTCATCGCTTCTAGTCCAATCAGCTTTCTGCCCACCTTCTCTGAGTCAAATCAGACCTGCACTCATTTTACTTTTAAATATCACTGCTCATCTGCCATTCTTCCTTGTAGACTCATTTTTGCAACCCACATTCTCCCCATCTCCACCACCCAAGTCTCTCAGAGCTCCTTCCAAACATCCATCTTAATCTTCACCACCACCAGCGTCTCAAGAGAGTCCTGCCCTAATTCCTATCTCTGCTGGGATTCTGCTACAATTGGCCATTGGAGTCTCTAATTGCCA